>CP125978.1:87460551-87602514 GCA_030063025.1 Avena longiglumis | reverse complement strand
ACTATGGACTCGAAGAACTTGGCGGCCGTTTGCCCTTTTGGTTGGTGGCGGGCATGGCCTCGATCCACTTGGTGACCTTTTTCGAGGCAACCAGGGAGGTAAGCATTGGCCTCCTTGTTGGAATTATGCCTAGAGGCAATAATAAAGATGTTATTATTATAATTCTTGTTCATGATAAAGTTTATATTCCATGCTAGAATTATATTAAGCGAAACTTTAATACTTGTGTGGTTTGTGAACAACATAGTGTCCTAGTATGCCTCTATGGACTAGCTCATTGATTAATGATGGTTAAGGTTTCCTAACCATAGACATGAGTTAATCGATTAATAATGAGATCATATCATTGGGAGAATGATATGTTGGGCCGAGAACCAAACTAAGCGGAGCAATTAGATCGTGTCATCGTGTTCATCTTTGCGAACCAAATATTGTATTCCTTAGACCATGAGATAATGCAACTCCACGGTATCGGAAGAAAGCTTTGAGGTCATCAAAGCGTCATCCTATGAGAGGTGATCATAAAGGTGTCTCTCGGTGATCGGAAAGTACACGTGGGTTGTATGTATCGAGATGGGATTTGTCTCTCCCAAGTCGGAGAGATATACTTGAACCCCACTTTCGGTAATCGATATCAACACCGCTTGCAAGCATGTGGTTAGGAGTTAATCACAAAGTGATATCGGATTACAGAGCGAGTAAAAGTACTTGCGTGAGCGAGATTGAACTAGGTATGGATGTACCAAGCGGTCAAATCTCGGGCAAGTAAAATATAAAGTCGAAGGAATATATATATGGGATTGATTGAATCCTGGCATCGTGGTTCATCCGATATGATCATCGATGAATGTGTAGGAGTCAATATGGGTTTCAGACCCATTGATTATTGATAGAATATCATATGCATATTCTTGAACCCGAAGGGTCACATAACGTGTCTCGGCGCTGGGATAGATTGGATAATTGGTTTATGAGTTTTTGTTCAGATTCTCGAGATGGGATCCGGGACATCACAGAGGTTCGAGAATGAGTCAGAGAATAAGATTCATATAAGAGCAATGCAGTTTTGGAGTTGAATTGTTTGAGTTATTTGGTATTGTGCAGGCTTCTAGAACCTTCGGAGTGGGACCAACGTGGCCCCACTTGTCGGGAGGAGGCGTGGGCCTATGAGGGAGTACCCTGGCCACATTGGGCCAGGGCACAAAACCCCATAGGTCCCAGCGGCCAAACCTAGAAACCCTAGGGAGCTTCTAGAAGGGGAGACTTGCCCCACTCCTCCTCCTTTGGCCACCGGCCTAGGGCTCGGGGAGGCAAGGGGGCGCCCACCCTCTATATAAAGAGGTGCAGGCGCACCCTCACACCTCCTCCTCAGCCTAGCCCTGTTGCCCTCCTCTCTCTCCGGTAGCGTGGCGAAGCCTGCCACTTGCGAAACTCTCCACCGCTTGCAGCGCCCGTCGCGTTGTATATCAATCCATCTCTCCACCCTACTTGCTGGACGAGGAAGGAGGATACGTCTAGAGTGCCGCGTGTGCATCTCTTGGAAGCATCGCCACTTGCGGTGTTAGATCGAATCGGATCGCGAGTAGGAGAAGCGAGTCGACTACATCACCCACTGCGTTAGTCAAGCGTTCCGCTGCGAATCTTCAAAGTCAGATCTCATCTATCCCCCCCGTTGTTTGCATCTCATAGATTAGATCTTGGCTTTCCCGTTCGCATCCATAGATTTTTTTGATTTACTATGCTGCGAAACCCTTCACTCCTTTCAAAGATTTGGGCAGTTTGCCGATCATGTCGAGGCCCCATTGGGCAAAGGTCCAGGCCAAGGGTATGGGCCTGAGCTTGACCCGATCGTGTGGTTTATCGCAAACCTCGGCGGTCGTTGCACCTCTAGATGATGTCCTTGGCATCCATGGCGTTAGCGATGGGAATTTAACTCGTAGAGCTTTGGAGAGCGGCTGCCCGTGATGGCCGAATCTGTCGTGGATGTCTTAGAGGATGGTTTTGCGTCACCGATGGTGGCGCTGCTGGAATACACCCAAATGCTATGCTTGTACAACTCGCCATTGATTATGGTGAAGGCCTTGGACCCGTGAGATATCTTGGGCATCTGTCGAGTCATCGAGGCGGTTCTCATCTATCAGTGCTATCGAAGGAATGCAGGCTGCGTCCATGTTGCTTAAATTTCCATGACCTGCATAAGGTTGACAAATGCAACATCCGTGTCGAGCTTTTCGGGTCCTTCCTGTCCTTCGGCTAGTGTAGCCCCCCGAGTGCTCTACTTCTTCGGGTGATCCCTTGAAATTTCCTTTTGATGGAAAACGCATGATTTGTTCGAGAACACACCTAGTAGCACCGATGTTGATGGAACCAATGTTGGCGAGTCCATCGGCCTCCTTGTTGGTTTCTCTTCCAACATGGCGAAGCTCGCAGCCGTCGAAGTCTCCTTTGAGTGAGTTGTAGAGCGCACGGTACGTGATCATGTTAGCGGCGTGTGCGTCGCACTCGTTCATTGTCTGCTAGATGACGAGGTTCGAGTCACCGTAGATGACTAGGCGCGTTGCGCTGCAGATCTTGGCCATCCTCATGCCATGGATGAGGGCCTCGTATTCGGCCTCGTTGTTGGAGGCGCGAAATTTCATCCGTAGGACGTATTTCATCTTATCACCCTGCGGGGACGTTAGTATGACGCCAGCTCCTGCTCTGGCCTCGCGCTTGGAGCCGTCGAAGTGCATTTTCCATGACTGCATCATGTCGGTGGTATCCGGCAGCTGGAGCTCCATCCAGTGGACGAGGAAGTCAGGGAGGACCTGTGATTTGATCGCATGGCGCTTCTCGTAGACTATGTCTAGAGGCGATAGCTCGATGCCCCATAGAGGCTCGCGTCCTGTAGCTGGGGTTGTTCAGGATGTTGGATAGTGGCTCTCGTTGTGACCATCACCGGTGCTCCCAGAAGTAGTGGCTCAAGCGACGAGCCGTCATGAACGCCGTAGGCGAGTTTCAGTGAGGTACCTTTGTTTTGTTGGCGTCAATACCTGCGAGGTAGTAGATTGGGCATTGGACCCCATGGGTCTTGCCATCCTCGGTCGTTCGACCACGAGCACATGCCCACCACCTGATGTGTGGCTGCTATGTATAGCGGAGGCTCACGTTCCTTTGGTGTGACAGCCCAGGCGAGGTGGAGAGCAATCGCGGATCTTGAATCGTCATCCTTGGTGTCCACTCGAATTTATGCGCTTTAGCGTGGTTGGTAGAAAGGCGGGGCCTTCTCCCCATGCGGTGATGAATCTTTCGGCCGCGATGCCCGGCCAGTGTTGGACACCTTTGAGGTTCTTGGCTTCTCCATGGCCATGTATGGCCTAGATTTTCTTCGAGTTCACCTTGATCCTCATTGAGATGAAGTAGCCAAGTAGTTGGCGGATGGGACTGAAGGTGCACTTTTCCGGGTTTAACTTGATCACTGTAGTGATCGAGGTTGTCGAACTTCTCGGAGATTGTCGATCGGTGTATTGGCATCCCTTGTCTTGGCGACTATGTAAATGTCGACATAGCCTATGTTGTGGCCGATCTGGTTCTTCAGGCACGCTTGCATGCACCGTTGGTACATGGCACTTGCATTCTTCAGCCCGAAGGGCATTGTGTTGTAGAAGAATACTCCGAACGGCGTGATGAACGCCGTTTTCTCTGATCTTGACCAGTCGAATCGATTATACTTTGAGTAGGCATCAAGGAAGGAGAGTTTCTCGCATCCTGCAGTCGAATCGATGATCTGATCGATCCGAGGGAGAGGCAAGTGGTCCTTTGGGCAGTGCTTGTTGAGCGACGTGAAGTCCACACACATCCACAGGATGTCCGTGTCTTTTTAGGGACCAACACAGTGTTGGCTAGCCACTCGCTCTCCTTGATCTCCCGAATGAAGTCGGCGTCGAGCAGTCTGTTGACTTCAACTCCGACGGCTTCGGCTCGTGGCTCGGACAATCGTCAGATGGACTGTTTGACGGGCTTGGCGTCTGGAAACACATTGAGTGCGTGCTCGGTGAATTCCCTAGGAACTCCTGGCATGTCTGTAGGACACCAGGCGAAGATTTCCTAGCGCTCACGGAGGAATTCGATGAGCGTGCTTTCCTATGCGGGGCTGAGGTCGTTGGTGATCAGCGCCGTCTTGGAGGCGTCCGTCGGGTGGACCTGCACTTTTTTCGTGTTGACTGTTTAGTCGAACGACATGTCAGTCGTTTTGCACAGAGGCTGGGGTGCCCGTTGTCATCACCTCGAAGCCTCGAGATATCCTCCTGCATGCCCGAGCAGTAGGGAGATTCTGTTGAAGCCTCTGCCGCGATGGTTGGATCAGTGGTACTGCTGGACCCGTGATGGCGCCCTAGGCCTGGCATCTTGAATAGTAGGTCTGGCGAAGATGCCTTGCCGCGATCCATGAAGGCGTGGCTCATCTCGAACCCTTCGATCTGCGCCTCAAGCACTAGGGCAGCATGACCTAGACAAGGGATCCGGGGGGTGATGAGCGAATGAATGTGATGCAGGACTCCAAGCCTGGGAGGTACTCAGGTATGGCGGGTGGAGCGGTCACAACCAGTCTGACTTGGCGGGTGATCTTCTTTTGCACCCTGTTTGTTGGGCGCCCTTTTTGGATCATCAGGGACACTTTCGGCACGGGGTACCCGTTTATGCCATTGTTTTGAACGGGTCCGATTTCTTGATTCGAAGGTCCCACGGGTGGTGGTGGTGGAGCTCTGTGGGCGATGTCACACGGTGCAGTCTGAGCCGAAGCGGGTTCAAGATCGGCGCATCTGGGTGAAACCCTCATTGAGTTTTTGGAACTCGCGGTAATCCTTCAGCATGTGGCTGGCCTTATTTTTGCCATCCTGCTTGTCAATGTAGAAGTGGATGGTGCAGGGTCCCGACAACTTGTCATATGCTGAGGGCTCGTCGTTGCGGTTGCGACGTTGCCACGTCTCTGCGGGGCATCCTCCGTCATAGAAGTTGTTTCCACGGTATCCCCCGCTGCTGCAGTTGCTTTTGTTGCGGTGTTCGGTGTAGCCAGCCGCAACCATGTCAGGTCTGTCACGATCGTCGTGAATCGCGCGATCTTAAGCACTTCTACGGCCTTTTCAGCGTCTGACGATACTCATCCTCCACATCCGAATCGCCCGGTGGAGGAATACTGCCATCTGCCCACTGTTGGCGATGTCCATGAGGTGGTCGAGTGTCTTGGGCAGCGGCGCCCAAGTTCCTCCTTGAAGTCGGCGCTTGACTTGCCGTCCTTGAAAGGCGTCGATCGTTCTCTCCTCGGAGATATGTGTCATGGAGTTCTTGATGTTAGACCATCGTAATATATGCGGCCAGATGAATTCGCTTTGTTCTTTGAGTGCGAGCCCGGCTACTCGATCGAGGATGGACTCTTCTGGTGCCCTTAAAGTTTCGGATGAAGCGTATGCCAGCTCCTCCTAGTTTAATTGAGCTGAGAAGGCGGTTTGCTAAGCCAGATCCGGGCTACTTTGCACATTGTTGAAGGCATTGTAGGCGGTGTTCTTGTTTCCATTGCGGCAGCCAGACGAGGAGCTGTGTGGTGAGCCACGCCGGGTCTTGCATGCCCCGAACGAGTGTCAGGAAGCTTGAAATGTCTCGACATCTGTGTTGTTCGCGAGCAGATCTGTTGAAGCATCGAGATCCGCGAGTTCTCCGTCGTCATCCTCTTCGGATTCGGATGAGCATGCATGTTTGGCGCGTGCCTTGTCGACCTTGCGCTGAGCGAGGTCGCTTCGAGCGTCGTAGTCGCGGCTGTGACGTCTCGGACTCTTGCGTCATCGAGGTAGATCCTGCTCGTCTTCCTCCCCTTCGTTTGAGGGCGTGGGGCTGCAGTTGAATCTGACCGCAGCTTTCTTTTCGGTTCGCGAAACCTCATTGTGGGCGCAGCTCCAAGTCGAGTCCAAGTGCGGACTTGTGCATAGCTCTCTTTGGGTCCCCCACCGGAGGTGGATGGGACGTGAGATATGTGGTGGGTGCCATGATCGCAGCTTGCGGCATTTTTGGTATGACGTTGCCGTTGACGTCCATCTCCATGAAGGACATGTTGAGGGTTCGGGTGACCTCACGACGTGCAGTGGGGTCCATGTTATCCGTGCGAGAGCGATGTTTGTTGGCTTGATTTCCGTGCAAGATGGAGCCACCAGCGGTAGAGAGCGCGGCTCTCCACGCTAGACTCGAGGAGTGCCCTTGCTTGCGTTTCGAGCTCCTTCTGCAGCTTCACACCTTCGCTCGATGAGGAGGAGGTGGTATGCTATCGATGGGTCTCATGAAGAATTCACGAGTAGGATCTTGTTGCCTACCACGGCTTAAAGTGCCTAGCGCTAGCCGTCCTTGTTGAGGTTGATCCGATTGTAGGTGGCCGCGTCGCCCTCGTTGGGAGGGAGGGATGGTTGTCTCCTGTTTCCTCCGTTTTCACCCTCTGGGTTGGGTGGCGGTACGTGAGCACCCGAACCTGGTGGTTATTGTTCCACGTCGCTTTGGATGACCACAACACACTAGTAGCACCCGCGGATTGGATCACCGCTTCCGCAGCTTTCGGATCCAGAACCGTAGGTTCCTTCATCCGACGGGGGGCTGCACATATCTGAGTTGTAGCTGCTGCTGTCGTATGACTCATCTGTCATCGTTGACGTGCGTAGCACAATGGGGTGCGGGGCCCATGAGGCGAGCCTGATTGATGGCAGTGGCACCCGCTCTGGGAGGCGGAGAGTGCCTGTCTGTCCACAGGCGAAGCTCGAGCGGAATCTTGAGCCTATCGCCTCAACTCGAAATCGCCGTGGTGGCTCGCGAGTGGGCGGTGAAGTCGAAAGCGCCGAAGAGGAGATGGCTCTCCTTCACCGAGGAGTTGTAGATCACTTTGGTCGGGACTGGCACGATCGCTCGATCAGCGCCCCGTTTCCCACAGACGGCACCAATTGACGAGGTTTCGACTCGTCAATGCCCATTGTTATGAGCTCGGGTTTTGGCGAAGATGGGGTGCTAGATATTGCGGAACGGTTAATAGACAAGCAACCAGGGGACACGAGATTTACCCAGGTTCAGGCCCCTAGAGGGAAAACCCTACTCCTGCTTGTCTACTCTTGATTACGGTGGAACCGAAAAGTACAGGGGTGCGCAGTGAAATCTGGCATGAAGGTGCGTATGCGGTGATAAGGTGCACCCTCCCCGTGCCCTCCTAGCCTTTATATAGAGATAGGTAGGTCTCAGGCACAGATCGAGTCGGTTACAGGTTAGGGTTTGCCCCTTTGAATATTCTATCTACTCTAGTCTTGCTCTCCAAGGATCCGAAGACACCATGGGCTTGGGCCACCCAAAAATCTCCACAGGTCGCGTATATTCTTATGGGCCTTCCTTGGGATGGACCAGGTATACTAATGTTGTGCACCCGTAGGGTATAACCATGTCACTTGGTTTCTTGGGAGTTGGAGGCATGAGTAGAACTTACTCACACAAGTGGAGGCTAGCGAAAGACTCGGAGCAACCAACTAAGAGAGCAATAATGGCCAAAATAATGCAGTGCAACAAAGCATACTAATCAAAGCAAAGAGTGGTACTACAATTCAAGGACAAAATGATCATAGAGGCTAATGGTGACTTTTGAGAGTCATAACATGGTGTGATCATGTGCCAAGTCAACCCAAGCAAAGCATCAAAGGACAATACCACAATACTATGCTTTTGCATGCTAAAACAACGCATAATTTCTTCAAGGCACACTAAGCAATCCCAATTGTTTGGAACAAGACATGCTACAACAATAATCACTAAGCATAATGCTAAAACAACACCTAGCATGTCATGCTAAAGTCTAAGTCACAATCAATGCAAGCTCCTCTTGCACTTCAAGCAGAACTTACTCCTTTCCAAACACCAAGCAACCTTATTTGCAAAACAAAACAGAGAGCAGGGTCCAAACTACTTAAGCAAACTAAACAAACTAAGAAAGAAAACAAAACTAATACTCGAAGAACAACACAATTGTGCATGAAACAATACAAGCGAAGTGTCTAGGACTGAGCTTTTATTGATGAAGGGATGCCTTGGGCATCCCCAAGATTTGAACTTGTACCTCTTGGATATTTCTTGGGGTGACACCATGGTGGCATCCCCAAGCTTGAACTTTGTCCATTCTTCATCTCATTGCATCATTCTCTCTCTACACAGAAATTTTCCTTCATACAAAAGTTCACACAATCTTTATTAGCAACATTAGTGTATTCAAAAGATATTAGACCTCTGGAAAAGATTTGTAACAGCAAGGATTTTCACTAAAAACACAAGCTACTATAGTAACTCCTTCAAAAATCTCAATTCACCTAAAGAGAACTCAAAAAGGAATCAATAAGAAGCAAATGCAAATAATGGCAGAAATCTGTCAAAACAGACCAGCAGGTAGAAACCGATTTTTTCGAACATCTTCTGTTGCTCAAATAAAAAAGTGTTTAACTAATTAAAGTTAGCTAACATACTGGGGGATTTATTCATAAATTTTGAGCTCAAACCGAGTTACATATCCTTCTCATGAATTTTTTTGGTAGAGGACATAAATCTGTTTCAGGACAGCAACTCCCCAAATCTTACTTCCCTCTCATTAGAGATCATTATTGGCACAAAAAGCAAACGAAAAGGATAAGTAGAAGTCATTACTGAAGTAATAACTTACAAGACTCAAGGAAACTCTTGGGTTATCTCCAACAAGTACTTTTCTTTAACGCCTTTAAGTTAGGCACAAGAAGCAAGAAGAATCAAGTATTTTCAAATGAGGAAGCATTAACATCAAATCTTGCTTTCAAAGGGGGAGCAAAGAGCAACTTATTTATTGTCATTGGGAAGTGTTCAATACCTTTCTTGAATGGAAAATGATATTTAATAGTGCCTTCTTTCATATCAATGATGGCACCAATTGTTCTAAGAAAAGGTCTTCCCAAAGTAATAGGACAATAAGCATTGTATTCAACATCCAAAACATAGAAATCAACAGGGACATAAGCATTGTTAACCATGATAAGAACATCATTAATACTACCCATGAGTTTCTTCTTGGAATTATCATTGAGTGGGACATCCAAATAACAATCTTCCAAAGGTGGAAAATAAGGCATTTCATAAATCTGCCTAGGCATAATAGAGACACTAGAACCAAGATCACATGAAGCTTTGAGATCAAAGTCATTCACTTGCATATTAATAATGGGTTCCCAACTATCTTCTACTTTCCTAGGAATAGAAGCTTTGTGTTTTAGCTTCTCTTCCTTAATCTTAACAAGAGCATTTGTAATGTGTTTGGTAAAGGCAACATGCATATCACTAGCATCAGGACTTCTAGCAAGCTTTTGCAAGAACATAATCACTTTAGAAATATTGCAACCATCAATATCAAAGTCAAACTTAGCATCACTAGTAGTAGGCTCAATAGGCTTAGGCATAGTAGAAGGAATAGGGACTACTTGTGGTTTAGTGGTGATGGTGCACACACTATTGTTTCTATCAATTTTAGCTTCCCTTTCCCACTTAGTATGGAGTTGAGCTAACGACTAACATTTTTATCAATAGTAACTTGTATGGCATGAGTAGCAACAAAGGTGTTTTCCATGGTTTCAGGTTTAGCAGCCATTTTATTAATCAAGGAAGACTGAGCTTCAGACAAAGAGGATATATTTTTCTCAACAGTTAAAAGATTTTCCTATATAGTCTTATTAAAAGTGGATTGCTTGCTAATAAAGTATTTGAGCATGACTTCAAGTTCAGAGGGGGCACTTCTAGCATTATTGTAAGAGCTTCCATAGGAATTGCCATTATTAGGAGGGTAAGGCCTATAATTGTTGTTACTACCAAAATTATTCCTATAGGCATTGTTGTTGAAATTGTTGTTTCTAACGAAGTTCACATCAACTTGCTCTTCTTGAGCAACCAAAGAGGCTAAGGGAACACTATTAGGATCTAGAGGAGCTTTCCTATTAACAAGCATAGCCATAATAACATCAATCTTTTCACTCAAAGAGGAAGTTTCCTCAATAGAATTTACCTTCTTACCATGTGGAGCTCTCTCAACATGCCATTCAGGGTAGTTAACCATCATATTTTTAAGGAGCCTTGTTGCAGCACCCAAAGTGAGGCCCATAAAGGTACCTCCAGCAGCTGAATCCAACAGATTTCTTGAGGAGAAGTTCAAACCTACATAAAAAGTCTAGATAATCATCCAAGCAGTGAGTCCATGAGTAGGGAAATTTTTAACCAAAGACTTCATTCTTTCCCAAGCTGGAGCAACATGTTCACTATCAAGTTGTTTAAATTTCATAATATCACTTCTCATAGATATAATCTTAGCAGGAGGATAGTACTTTCCAATAAAAGCATCTTTGCACTTAGTCCAAGAATCAATACTATTTTTAGGCAAAGAAAGCAACCATTCTTTAGCTTTTCCCCTCAAGGAGAAAGGAAAAAGCTTGAGCTTAATAATATCTCCATCTACATCCTTATACTTTTGCATCTCACAAAGTTCAACAAAGCTATTGAGATGGGCAGCAGGATCATCAGAACCAGCACCAGAAAATTGCTCTCTCATCACAAGATTCAACAAAGCAGGCTTAATTTCATAAAAGGTAGCATCAGGAGCAGGTGGAGCAATAGGTGTGCTAAGGAAATCATTGTTGTTGGTGCTAGTGAAGTCACACAACTTGGTGTTCTCAGCAGAGTTCATTTTGGCAAAGGTGGGCAAGCCAAAAATAGCAGCAGCAGCTAGAGCAGGAACTATTTTTTTTTGTGTTTTCGAATAAAGCAAGCAAACCAAACTAGTCTAATGTTTTTGGGTTTTTTGAAAAGAGGCAAACAAAACCAAGCAAAATAAACAAATCAAACTAAAAACAAATTAAAGAGAAAGGAAGTGAAGGACTCCCCTAGTGAAGACGTCCTTGGCCTCCCCGGCAATGGTGCCAGAAAGAGCATGATGGCGCCCCGCACTTGTCGTGGGACACTTCATTGGAAACCCCAAGAGCAAGGTATGAAGCAGCATAGCATCAAGTTTCCCTCGGTAAGAAACCGAGGTTATCGAACCAGTAGGAGGAAGGAAACGTCACACAGGTGTTGCAAGCAACACAGAGACCTGCACAATACAAACTCAAGACTTTGCCCCAACGAATCAGTGAGGTTGTCAAGCTCACCGGTTTGCTGTAACAAAGGATTAAATGTATGGTGTGGAAGGCAATGGTTTGCAGCAAGTAAACAAGTAACAATGGAAGATGTGTCAATGGTAAATATTGGACCGGGGTCCATAGTTCACTAGAGGTGCTCTCCATAGATAAATGGCATGGCATGAAGGGTAAACAAATCACAGCAAGGCAATTGACAGGAACTGAGCAAGGCATAACAATGCAATTACTACTCAAAAAGATCCTATGAGATTCGATTAGGCAATACAACAATATACATAGACCGCCATCCAGCTGCATCTATGACTAGAAGTCCACCTTCAGGTTATCATTGAACCCCTCCGATTAAGTTGCAAGCACAACAAAGCACTTTAAGCAAAGTGTGTAAGGTAACAGTCCATGTTCCATGAACAAGAGACGTTGTTTTTCTCCTAGTGGCAACAACACATCTACAACGAAGAGATTTTCTGTCACTTCCTTGGAAACTAGAGGCATGAACCCACTATCGAGCATAAATACCCCTCTTGGAGTCACAACAACTACTTGGCCAAGATAGCTACTAACAACAGAGAGCATGCAAGATCACAAACACAAACATGATAGAATCATAAAGACAAAACCATTAATCAAACCAACATAATAATCTCAATATCCATCGGATCCCCGCAAACACAACATGCATGATTACAAATAGATTAGATCTTGATCATGAACGAAGCTCACAAGATCTATACATGAAAGCACAAAGGAGGAGATAGAACCATCTAGCTACTACATGGACCCATAGTCCAAGGTGGAACTACTCACGCATCATACCGGAGAGAAGGCCTCCGGGATGATCTCCCCTCCGGCAGGGTGCTGGGAAGAACTTCAGATCCCCTGATCTAGGGACGATGGTGGCGGCAGCTACAGACGATTTCGTGGATATTTTATCGGGTCCTTAGGGTTTCTGCATCGGGGGATTCTTATAGGCGAAGGGGGAGGCCGAGGAGGCGGCTAGGGTCACATAACCCTAGCCAGGCGTGGGACTGGGCCCACCCATGCCTGGGGTGGGTCTGTCCCCCCTGGCTGGCCCCTCCGGCTCCCCTCTGGACTGCTTGTTCCCCACGGAAAGTAATTGACTTTGTCGTTTGTCCCATCCAATTCCGAGAATATTTCTTTACTAACTTTTCTGAAACCAAAAACAACAGAAAACAGGCATCTGGCACTGTTGCAACTTGTTAATAGGTTAGTACCAGAAAACTGAAGGGAATATGCCCTGAGAGGCAATAATAAAGTGTTTATTATGTGTATTCCAAGTATATGAAAGATGTTTATTTTGCATGCTATAATTGTATTAATATGGAAACATTAATACATGTGTGTTTAATAAACAAACAGAAAGTTTCTAGTTATGCCTCTCTTATAAACTAGCTCGTTGATTAACAAGATGATCAAGGTTTCCTGATCATGGACATTGGATGTTGTTAATAACGGGATCACAACATTAGTGTAATGGTGTGATGAACATTCATCTGATATAGCATTACGATCAAAGTCATTGAGTTTATATTGCTATAACAACTTACGGTGATCCTAATCCTTAGACCATGAGATCATGTCAATCACTAACACCGAAGAGTTTCTTGATAACATCAAAGCGTCACCGTAACGGTGATTATAAAGATGGATTCGGAACTAATAAAGTGTTATGTTGAGGCTCATGGATCGAGTGGAATTTGTTCATCCCGATGATGGATAGATATACTCGGGCCCTCTCGGTGATATCACATTGATTAGCTTGCAAGCAAGTGATTTGATCACTAGAATGTTATATCATAGGAGCGAGAAAGAGTGCATGTCGATGCGAGATCAAACTAGGTATGGAGATACCGATGATCGAATCTCGGACATGTAATATATCATGAAACAAAGGGATTAAGATACTAGCGTAAAAGGTTAAGCGATCACAAGAAAGTCATCGTTGAATGTGGGAGTCAGTATGGGTCTCGAGATCCGCTTCGATTATTGATCCAGGGGTCTCGATCATGTCCGCATTATTCACGAACCGTGGGTGACACACTTAAGAGACACGACATCCAATTGGAGCAAATGTTTCATGCGAAAGAATGAACAAGCGCGAATTTATTTCATTAGATACCACAGGTTTTCGGGTGAAATTGCATAAAGTGGTTATGCATGTGAAATAGAATTCTAGGAAGGGTTATTTGTGAATGTTTGTCATTAAAGTAATTGACAAAATTCTGAATAAAATAAAAGAGTTTTATTTAATGAGAGTTTGCATTAAATTTGGTGGAAATTTAATGGGAATTTGAGTGGACTTTTAGTGGAGGAATTTAAAGGAGATTTGTGAGTGGAGTGTCCACCCACATGAAGAGGGAAGGGGCAGCCCCATGCGGCAACCCCTTGGGGTCCCCTCCTCCTATAAAAGGCCCCCTCCTCACTTGTCTCTCACACCTCCTCGTGAAGGATCTCTCTCCCCTCTAGAATTTATCCCCATGGTCTCGGACTAGCGAGATACATGTTCCCGGTGGCTATTCGGCAAGAAAGAGTTGTGCTTCGCTGCATCGCTGGAGGCGAGGCGGAGGTTGCTCGGCCTCGAGCGTGTGCGAGCAGGATGCGCTGATTTGCGCTAGGACTTCCTCTCGATCTTGAGATCGGCAAGAGATCGTCTACATCAACCACGAGTTGAACTCGTTAAGCTTTCGGTCTTCAAGGGTATGTTCTCTACGGATATACATCCGCCCGTTGTTTGTATCTAGTAGATAGATTTTGGTATATAGTTCACATCGTAGGAAATTTTTGTTTTCTATCTTGCGAACCCTACAAATGGGTATCGAGCGGATCTATGTGTAGATACTTTACGGGTAACACATATGAGTATGTGGCGATGATGATCATGTTGTTGCTCCTTTTTGTAATTTTGGATATTGGTGGCATAGTGGGATGAGCGGCGGACAAACTTTACATGTCCTCGCATGAGACCTGTTCCACGCTTGACATGCAACTAGTTTGCATAAGTGGCTAGCGGGTGTCTGTCTCTCCTACTATAGTCAATATCTATTTTGCAAGCGAGTTGTCAACAATTTGATTATCCTCGTTGTGGTTCATGTTCGTAGGTAAGAACGGTTCTATCTCGAAGCCCTAAGCCACGTAAAACTTGCAATGGATAAATTAGAGGCGTCTAGTTTAGATTATTCTGGGCTAGTGTTATGATATGGTAGTGTTGTAAGTAGAAGTATGAGATGATACTCTTACAACACACATAGCGTGTAAAATCCATAGACCTTGGATTTACACATATAGGTATGATAGTGATCATACCACGATGCACATGATAGAGATCATCTGCGGGAACCATATAATTTCACTAATAAACATATGATGTTTGATAGCATATTATATTGCTTGTTTAGCGCTTTGTTAGCATAATAAGATGATCCCTCATTTAAATATCAAGATAAGAATGTGTTCTTCCTTTAGTATGCACCGATTATGTTTTCGCTCCAAGACATCACGTGATGATCGGGTGTTCTTGGATCCGACCATATTTCGTGTAAAATAGTTACCTGCGAATACTAAGGTTCTAACTTGGCGAGCCTAGCATGTATGCACATGGCCTCAGAACACGGACCAAAAGGTTAAGCATGAGTCATATAGTTGATATGATGCCCATTTGATGCTCTCCTTTGAAGCTATACCGACTCACGTGATGATCGGACTTGGTGTAGTGAATTTGGTTCATGTAATCACCAAAAAGGCACGAGGGATGTCGTTTTGGTGGGAGTTCATTAGTAATATAGATTAGTTGAACTCAATCTATCATACACTTAGTCTAAACTTTACAAATTCATTGTAGATGGCACCACTTTTAATATCAATGTGTTCATGGAGAAAGAGAAACTAGCAACGAATGGTAGCAACTTTACCGAATGGGCCATGAATTTGAGGATTCTCCTCTGCGCACAAAAGCAATATGTGCTAGAAGCGTTAGGCCCCACCTTTGATGATGCCGGCGAGGAGAAGAATGTCTATCGACTCGTCGGAGGACCACAACTTAGTTCATTGCGGCATATTGTATGGGCTAGAGCGAACTTGGCGTTTCAACGGCAATGCATTTGATACAATGGGTGAGTTGAAAATGATTTTCACACACATGCTTTGTGAGAGCTACAACGCCTTTAAAAGTTCTTTTCAAGCATGATGGAAGAGCACTCGTTAGTGAGCATGTACTCAAGATGTCGGGTTACGCCGATAAGCTTGTGTCCTTAGGAATATCGATTCCCATTGACTTAGGCATCCATCGTGTTCTCAGGTCTCGCCACCTAGCTATAAGAGCGTGATGAACTATAATATGCAAGGCATGAAGAAGTCTCTCGAGCTTGCCAATGCTAAAACTGCAGAAGTGGAGATCAAAAGGAACATCAAGTGTTGATGATCAATAGGAACACTGGTTTCAAGAAAGACAAGAAGGAAAGCGGAAGGGAAGTAAGGCGGCAAGCCTGTTGCGCCTGAAAAAACCCGAGTTGGACCTAAGTCGATTCGAGTGCTACTTGATGGGGATCGCCATCGGGTATACTCGGGGGCGTTCCGACGGCCCAAGGGCTGGCGAGTGGGCTGCGAGCAGCGAGTGGACCAAAGCCCAGCAAGGTATCAGGCGACTGGAAGTTGAAGGCCCAGGCGAGCAGATAGGCCCAGTCGGTCAAGGTTAAATGATTACCGAAGTTGTAACCAAATCGGTTGAGATATGTAAACCCTAGGGGAGGTGAACCTATATAAACCTCCCTATGGGGTGAGTAGAGGGACGTTCCCTCATACACCCAAGCAACTCGCCGCCTAGTAGCCGAGTTCGCCCATTGTAAACACCTCCATAATACAATCTAGCAGGAGTAGGTCTTTACCCTCCGGGGGGGGCGAACCTGGGTAAACCCTGTGTCTTTGCCCTCATCTCGCACCGCAGATGGCCGGCCGCCCTTGCCCCTCGTTCTACTACTCGCTGCCGATTGCAGCATCTGCCGTGGTCATTCCCGACGATGGCGCCCACGTGGGGCTGGCCGGTCTGGCGGTGTTACCGGCGAGATCCAATCTGCCCATCAATGAGACAGCCGCCACCGGCCGTATGATAGCGATCGGCGAGATGCTCCAGATCTTGCCAAGCAGCTCGTCCGGCGGCGACCGTCACGCCTGGCGTAATCTTGCCGATCGGCACGATCAGTCTCTTCGTCGGCCTCACCGGCGTCATCACCTCGGAGGACTCGGCTCGCATCCGCGATCGCCACCTGTGATCGGCTCTCCGAGCCAGGTCCGCCGATCCACCGCCTCGCCTCCGTACAACTTCGGCCCGCAACGTGGCGAGAACTCGGCCGCAGAAGATGCGGCCCTCACCGACGACGCCGACCGGCGATCCGGCGTCACCGCGGATCCATCACTTTGGCCTCGTCCGCGGGCTCCATCGCCCAGGTCTCCAACGCGGGAGATTTCGAGGACCCCTCCATCCTCGGGATCTTCGAGTTTGACTCCGGGTCGGAAAACTCCGCCGACTTCCACGACGGAACCGGTCGCCATGCCGCGACCTACATGGCCACCGGCGCCGATCCGCCGGAGGATCCTTTCTCCACCCCAATCCCTCCTAACGCCACGGCAACGGAGGTCGAGGAACTCCGCCTGAAATTGGCGGGCGATGCATAAAAGCATGCCGCGAAAAATTTCGCCTCGAGCAAGTGACAGCAGAACTGTCGAGCTACCGGCCGGATCAGTCACGCTGAACCCCACCGTTCAGCGCCTGAACCGACGGCGAAAACGACCGGCTCGCATAGCGGCGCCGCGATCTGCGAGAACGCGCCACCGGGAAGCGCCGGCCCCGCCGTATCGGCGATGGTGCCCCACCACCACCCAACCGCACCCTCCCGAGACCAGCGCAGATAGTCGTCTCCTCACGGAGCGAGGCGGCGCCTCCCTGTTCTCCACCCGATGGACAACCTCGTGGCAGGCGAGCAGCGGCCGATAACATCGCGGCCACGGCGACGGCGCCTTACAGATCCGATGCGTCAAGGCCCTGCTCGCCAAAGCCGTGGAGCAGCAAAGCGGCGCCGACTGCAAGCGAGTATACTCGCTCCTCGGAAGTAGGGCGGCCTCGGCCCGCCGGCGGCAAACACCCTCAATTGCCCGCCACCGAGCCACTACAGCTCAACGCCGACCAGCGAGCGCGGCACTCTCCTGTGATCCCGGGCGGCGACCAACCGTCGCCGCTTAACGGAGAACCCATCGGCGCCCGCACTCACATCATCAACAACCAAAACTGGCGCGACGACAGCCCGACGACTTGGCACACCTAACTACTACGCGCGATGGCGAGCCTATGGGGTCGCTCAGTCGACTAGGGCCTAAGTGCTTCGGACCAATGATCCGAGGCGAAAAGTACCCGCCAAACTTCAAGGCGCCAAAGGAGATAGAAAAATACGACTCCTCGTACGACCCCGCGGTCTGGCTCGACACATACCTCATGGCAATGGGGATCGCGGGTCTGATCTACTACCGCCCGTTACCTCCCACCGATGATGGAGGGGCGTGCAGCAATGGATCAACACGCTCCCCGGGCGGCATCGACTCACAGGAGAAATGCGAGCCTTCGTCGCACCGAGTGCTCCTACACTGCGCCACCACCATCGAGGACCTGAGCGATCGTCCGGGGACCCGCGAGTCGACCCAAGAATCGGGTCTAACGGTGGCAAGAGCTCTGGTACAACGCGGTCGGCATCCACCCGGACACCGCGATCCATTGCTTCAAGACCTCGTGCCGCTCAGCCTCTAGTCGCCAAGCTCAGCGACTTCGCACTCGACAACATCCCCGACCTCCTCGAGATCGCCAAGCATACGCAGGAGGGTCCCAACCAAGGCGTCGATGGCCAGTCGAGGGCAACGCGCCTTGCAGGCGGCGCGGCGGCGACCCGGGCGATCTACGCTGGCGGCACCCGCCTCACGAGCAAGCGCCGCAACGACGGGCGAAGTCGATTGCCGCCAACGCACGCGCGCTGGCGAGCCAGAGCTACCGCGACGGAGGGCAACGACGCGATGGAGGAACTACAAGAACAAGCCAGGTTCGATCCCGCCCTCCTTAACCAACCATGCGTTTACAAAGGGGAAGGAAAGCCCGCCACACACCACTTCCGACGCCACACCCTCGAAATCGAGAAGGCACGCACGCGGGAAGACACCGACAACGACCGCCAAATGGCGGAAAATTCGCAAAAGCCGCTCGCTCCACCTTCAGGCTTCAACACGGCGCGAAGAAGGTCATCGCCAGCGCCGTCGCCGTCAACGCGGTGGCCCAACAGACGTCCCCGGTTCCTCAACTGGTGAACAGCCCATCACAGGGAGCAAGTCCACTCGCCACGCGCGCCAGTACCGGGCGAGTCGCCTTGGTGGTCAAGCCAAGGTCGGCGACTCGGCTCCCAAGACACGATGGACGGCGGCAGCTCCATCAACATCCTCTCGACACCTTCAGGCGTTGCGGCTCCGCAATCGATGATCGAGACCACCCACACCACGTTCCACGGCGCCGTCCCGGTCGGGCGTACCCGATCGGCAAGGTCACGCTACTGTCACCTTCGGTACTCGGCAAACTTCCGCACCGCGGATCGTCTTTGCCGGTGCCCTCGACACCTTACCATCTGCGTCCCTAGGCGCGTTCGCCAAATTCATGGCGGCGCCCGCTCGCGTATAGCGATGAAGCTCCCGGGCGTGCGGCGTCATCACCATCAACGGCGACCCGACATGGCGCCCGAATGCGAGGCCAAAGGCGAACTCGCCGACGCCGTCATCGGCGAAGCTAATCACGCCGACGAGGCTCGCCAAATCGCGGCGGGTCAACAATGGCGACCCCACAATACTCAAGCCCAACTCGGAGGCACAAACACCTCAACCTTTGAGGCCACGGCCGACCTTCGCATCGTCGAGCTGGTCCCGGCGACCCCAAGGCGGTGGCGATCGGACGAGCCAAGATGAGCCCAGGAAGGCGCTCATCGAGTTCCTCGTGAGAATAGGGACATCTTCGCATGGAAACCCTCCGACATGCCTGGTGTCCCTAGGGAGCTCGTGAGCACAAACTAACGCCGACCCCAAAGTGCGACCCGTCAGCGATGCTCTGACCCTTCAACGAAGAACGCCGTCGAGCAATCGCCGAGGAAGTGCAGCGCTCGCTGCCGGCTTCATCCGCCAATCAAATACTCAAGTGGCTGGCAAACCCGGTCGAGAAGAAAAAGCAGGACTCGAGAATGTGTATCGACTACACAAACTGAAGCGGCGCCTGCCCAAAGGCGATTCGTCCTCCCGGATCGATCGATAATCGATTCAACCGCGGGTTCGAGTCGCTATGTTTCATCGACGCCTACTCGGGTACAACCAGATCAAAATGGCTGCCGAGGATGAGGAGAAGGCGGCGTTCATCACGCCATTCGAGCCTTCGCTACACCGCCATGACTTTCGCCTCAAACGCGGGCAACCTACCAGCGGTGCATGCAAGAATGCCTCGCGAGCCAAATTGGCCGCAACATCCACGTCTACATCGACGACGTGGTCGTGAAATCCGCTCGCCAAGGCGACCTACTTGCCGACCTCGCGGAGACCTTCGCAAATCTGCGGAGGTACAAGATAAAGCTCAATCCAGGCAAGTGCACCTTCGGTGTACCCGCCGGGCAACTCGGGTGCGTCGTCTCCAAACGAGGATCGAGGCAAACCCAAGATCGACACGATCGCCGGCTCGGCAAACCGAGTGCTGCGCGGCGTCGAAGCTGGCGGGCGTGTGCGCTCTCGATCGCTTCATCCCGCCTGGGCAAAGCGATGCCCTATACCGCTGATGCGCGAACCCCACCTTCCAAAGTGGGACAAGGAGGCGGGCGGCAGCGCTCCGCGACCTTAAAATGCTACTCGCCGCACCACTACTCGCCGCACCCGACAAAGAGCCTATGCTGGTTTACGTCGCGGCGTCCGAGCGTCGTCGGTGCCGTAATGGTCGCCGAACGACCGGAGGAAGGAAAGGAGTGCCGGTCCGGTGACGGTGTACTACATCAGCGAGTTCTCACCGAGTCGCGTGACCCCACGATACCAAAAGCTGGTATCGCGGTCTTGAGGCTCGGCGCCTGCCGCACTACTTCCAGGAGCACCCGATCACGGTCGTCTCCTCAGCACCACTACAAGACATCATCCGCAATCGCGAGGCGACCGGGCGGGTCACCAAGTGGGCCGTCGAGATCGGCGTCCACAACATTAAATACGAGCCACGAAGGGCGATTAAGTCGCAGGCACTGGCAGACTTCATCGCCGACTGGGAAGAGGCCCAGCAGCCAGAGAAGCCGCCGTACCTCCATTACTGGAGCCTGCACTTCGACGGGTCCAAGAACGCGGACGCGAGGCGGGATAGTCTTGACCTCACCAAAGGCGACAAGCTCCGCTACACCCTCCGCCTCAATTCACGCCTGCACCAACAACATGGCTGAATCGAGGCCCTACTCACGGCATGCGAGCCGCAAAGGAGATGAGCGTCAATCGCCTTGATGCTACGGAGACTCCGACCTCGTTGCGGGAGCAAGTCGCCCGGCACCGCGACGCCGTCTCCCCACCATGGCGTGCCGCCAAGAGGTGGACAAGGTGGGCGGCCACTTCACGGCTACTCGCCGAGTGGATCGACGGAGAAAAAGCGAGGAGGCCGACGCCCTCTCGCGCATCGGCTCGACTCGCACCACCCGCGGCGTGTTCCTCGACACGATCTTCACACCATCGTCTCTCCCGAGAGATCGACGCGAGTCGCTCAACGAAGCAGCCTTGGTCGCACTCATCACCGAGCAGACGGCGGACCAAGCCCTACATCGCCTACCGAAACCGCACCTGCCAGCGAAAAAATGCTCGAATGATCGCTCGCCGATGCAAGTCTTACACCATCATCGGCGAGCTACACAAGCGCAGCGTCACCGGCGTGTTCCAACGTTGCGTCCAACCGGCTGAAGGACGCAAAATCCTCCACGACATCCACTCAGGCGACTGCGGCCACCACGCCGCCGCTCGCTCCCTGGTCGCCAAGGCTATGCGACACGGCTTCTACTGGCCCACCGCACATGCCGACGCCGTCGACATCGTCCAGCGATGCGCTGGGTGCCAGAAGTACGCCAATCAGACGCACGTACCGAGCTCGGCGCTCAAAACAATCCCCATCACCGCCATTGTGTGGGGCATGGACATGGTAGGCCCTTCAAGAAGGCTCCCTCGGTTACACCCACCGCTGGTCGCCGTCGACAAATTCACGAAGTGGGTAGAGGCCAAGCCAGTCCGAAATGCGACGGAAGACCGCCACTAAGTTCCCTGCGAGCTCATATACGCTACGGGTTCCCCAACAACATCATCACGGACAACGGCACAAACTTCGCCAAGGAGCAATGGCGAATTTTGCGAAGAGCACCACATCCGGCTCGAACTCGCGTCGATCGCACCGGAATCAATGGCCAGGCGGGCGAGCCAACAAAGCATCCTCCACGGCTGAAGACGCGACTCCAAGTACCACTCGAGCGCACCGCTGGATCGAAGAGCTCCCCTCGTCATCCGGGGAATCCGCACCTCGGTCAACAGGTCGTGGATTCCTCCCTTCTTCATGGTCTGGCGCCGGCGATCATGCCCACCGACCTCGAACACGATTCGCTGGTCGTCCACTATCTGGAGGTCGAAACGAGCTGGCCCGCCAAGATGGGCTCGACCAACTCGGCGAAGCACGCGACCTCGCTCGATCGCGTACCTCCATTTATCGACAAGGGCTTCGCCGCTACCACGCCGACGGGTGAAAACCGCACCTTCGTGAAGGCGACCTGGTGTTACGCCTCATCCGGGACAAGAAGGGCATGCATAAGCTCTCCCTCCGTGGGAAGGCCCGTTCGCCATCGGGCGTACTCGACGCAACGCTATTACCTCATCGACGTCCAGCGGGACGGCGAACTCGACGTCAGCGGCCATGGAATGTAAATCTCCTCCGAAGTTCTATTCCTAGAACCCCACATATGTACTCTCGATCGCTATGAATAAAAGCAGTTCTTGCAAAATTCGTCTACTCTCCATGCCTTGTGCCACTCGCACTTTTCGTAATAAATAGCGTCATGCTAAAATACAAGTCAACCCGTGGTACAGCGGCACGGCTAAGTAGTGCGATGTAAAACCTTGAGTCATTCAGGTCTTGCATCGTCCACGAAAAACGCCAATCCGAGCCCCATTGGAGTCGCCTAGCTCGACTGGTTTCTGAACCAAGACAATCGTCCTCGCTTCCCACAATGACCTTGGTCCTCCGCATCCTCGGCGTAGCGACTCGAGCGGCTAAGTACCACGCCGGGGACTGAATACCCAGTTCGTCGCGATCGGACGAGAAAACGCCAAGTAAGAGAGCATGCCTAGGACTCGCCACGCGTGACCCACGGGCCAGGCGGAGTGACGCTCACACCAACGCTCGATCCTCAACCACCCTCAGTAGCGCCTTGAACTACCAAGTACCACGCCGGGGACTCGGCCACCGGCCCGTTCACGTCTGGGAAAGCGGTAAAAGTCTGAGCACTCAAGGAGTCGCCTTGCGATCGCTCCGAGCTCGGTAGTCGACTAAACTAACAACATACATGATAACAACAAAACATCATATATGAGGTGAACCCCACAAAAGGCGGACGCTCGGAGACTCACCCAAAATCAATCAAAACACACAAACAAATAGCAAAATGAACACAACGTTCCATTCAATCGCATATCGCATTGTCTTACATTACAAAATATGCCTACTCGGCGAACTGCGCTAACACATCTAGGCAAACTACACTATTCTGCGAAGCTTCGGCGACGCCGCCAAGATCCGGCGCCTCTGGATGAACGCGGTGTACGGGTTGGCGGATACGTCGTCAGCTCACCGCCATCGCCCGGCGGAAAGGTTGCTCAACCTTGAAGTCGCGATGCGGGCTCGGGTCGTTTGGCGACGACCGCTTCTGGTAGGGAAGGAGGTCGCCCATCGCCAGCACGCTCCGAGTGCAGCGGCCGCGTTCTCGCAGCTTGAGAACCTCGGACAGATCCACCGCGGTCGGCGAAGGATACCCACTCGTCACATCGTCGAGATCAAGTCCTCGAAGGGCGAGTCAAGGCTCAAGGTCGACGCTCCGCGACGAAAGCGCCGACCGCGTCATGAACTCGACGCGGGCGCCTTCTCCAGTACTCCCACACCTCAACGAGGTCACCGAATAACCTCCGTGGGCGACATCTCTTGAAGGTAGGCGCGACGCGTCGCCGGCAAGCGTCGCCGAGTCGACGAGCATGCTTACGCATTCCCTCGCGTCAAGAGAGTTCGCTTCTTCTTGGCAGCCAATAACACGACCTGCGAGAAGGAGACAAGTATGAGTACCATGGAAACCACAAACAATACAACAAAAGACAGGAAGACGCACTCACCAAGCAATGGGCGGAGTCCGTGATGAAACTTTGAAGCGATGTATGATCCACGAAGCCCAACAATGAGGGCTTCCGGCGTCTTCGGTCTTCCTCCGCGGCCGCAATGGCGGCCTTCGCCGCCGTTCACGAGCTTGCTTCTTCTTTTGCCTCCGATTCGCGCCGAGGTCGGCGATCTTACGCTCGGCGGTGCCTAACGCGAACCGCGCCACCACTCACCGGCGAGGACAAGCTCTGGCGAGCCACCTCACTTTCTTGACAACCTGAAGCTCCTTGTTTGCTTCTTGGATAGCGGCCAGCTCCTTCTCAGCACGCTGCTTCGCAGCCAATCGCTCTGCCGACTCCAGCTGCAGACCCTGTACATCTTCAAAGTCAGCACACATGAAAATTTCTCAGTGCCCACCCGCTAAAATTTAGCGGGTGCGCACTCGGGGACTGGCGATCACGAAAATTCCTCAGTGCCCACCCGCTAAAATTTAGCGGGTGCGCACTCGGGGACTGGCGACCACGAAAATTCCTCAGTGCATACCCGCTAAAATTTAGCGCATACGCACTCGGGGACTGGATTCGAAAGTACAAAACAAGTAATTATAAGAATCAAGCCGCTGCTAAGCACCGACCTGATCCTCGGGGACTGGAGGTACCTGGATGGCCGCACCAAGCATGCCGTGAAGTTGTACCGCGTCCAGACGCAGCGCCTTGGCGTGTGCCGCGACGTTGGTCGATTTCAGCGTCGGTGGTCCCTGGAGCGGGGCTCGGGGTCGCAGCCCCACTCGCCTTGGCCGCCTTGGTCGTGAAACGGGGAAAGGTAGCAATCGAGGCGCCTGCCCCAAAGGAAGTCGCTTCCTCCGGTCTAGGCAAAACGCCTCCTTCAGACGCGGTTGCTTCCGCTGCGGTCCAGGTAGCGCGCGCCGCGTCGTCGGAGACGGTGATATGTCGCCCTTGGCCTTCTTGCTGCCTTCCGTTGGCGGCGACCTCATCACTTTTCCTCTTGCGGAAGGGTCTTCCCTGCGGCGGAAGATACCTTAGCCACGGTCGGGTGACCCATCTTTTCACTCCGGTCCGCATCGAATCAAATCAATAAAAGACAATCAAAGTACTAAAGGAAAGTAGAGAAGGCGAATCGCTCACTTGGCGGCGGAATGAAACGCAGCCATGTCGAAGGCCAGCGGTTTTTCCAGCTCGGGGCCTAATCGGCTAAGCCCCAGCTCGGGGCGTCGGGGCCCGGGATACTGACGGCTTCTTTGGCGTTGAGGTAGCGGTTGGCCTCTCGGCGCCTTGGAGGCCTCCTCGTGAATTGGGGCTACGGCGGAACCTCCTTGGGCGAGGCCACGCTGGGACCTCCTTGCGGCGAAGTCGCCACAACGGAGCCTTCCTAGCCCGAGCGCGCCGAATGGCGGAGGCATTGAGGCCATGGCGCTTGTAGATGGCGCATCTAAGCGCGGTTGTCGCCGGACCGCCGTCACCGGCGAGTTGTGGGCATCAGAGCTGCTCGTTGAGTGCGGCGGTGAGGCCGCCTTCGGCGGCTTCGTCTTCCTTCTCAGGGGGGCCCTCGCCTCCTTCTCCTTCTTCTTCTTCTTCGCGGGAGTGGCCTGACGGCGCGAGGTGGTCTCTGGGAGTTCGTCGTCGTCGTCATGACGCTCGAGGCTCCTGCTCGCTTCGATCTGTGGCAGCGTTGCCGCGGGTCTTCGGACCCGATGGGCGATCTCCTCTTCGGACTCGTCCTCGTCGTCCTCGTTACCCTTGGCGGGTGGCGACTCGCTTGTATCCTGGGCGGATGGCCCGGGGCTCTCGTCGTCGGCGGGTGGTAACCACCCTTCCACCACTTGGAACAGCTGCGTTAAACACGAAACAGAGTTAGAGTTACCGCGACTGCACACGCTGCGACTGCGAACAAGATGAAAAGATTACCGTCGGAGCCGGACGCTTCGCGGTGTAGGGAGGGATCCCAGCCTGCGCATCCGCGTATGCCGCTTGGTGATCTTCTTCAGCTGAGAGGTAGTCCTCCGGCTTCCACTCCGAGGCAGGCTTTCGTCGAGTCTCCCCGCCCGTAATCGGTACATGTAATGGTCGCGTTAGGCGAACGAGCCGCCGCCAAGCCAACAATTGTACAAGTTTACCGTCTGAGCCCTTCTTCTTCGCACCGCGGATGGTCCGAGCATCTCGTCGACGACCATCCGCTGGTCGGGAGCTTGCCGACCGAGATGGCGTGGCTCAGCGATTAGCCGAGTACCAGGATCGCCGTCTTCCGGAGTCGCCGGTCACATAGAACCATGACTTTTTCCACTCGCTACTTTGGCGGCAAGATCGGTTGAAGAAGGAGGCTTTGGATTTGAGTTGAAAGTTAGTTAAGCCAGCATTGGGTCAGCCGCCTCCTGCCATGATCCGTCCATGGAACAGATCTTGCCACAGGGAAAGTAGGGCAGCCCAGTAGCACTCATGCAGAACGCCACGAAGATGGCGAGCTGCTCGATACTGTGCGGACCCAGATCCGACGGCTGGATCCCGTAGTAGGCGTAAACGCCGAAGAACAAAGATGTGGAAACCCTAACCCCGCCGAGGTGACAGAAACAGACGAACTCTCTCTCGTGGGTTTGGGGTCGCTTCCCGGGCGAGGATACGCCAGCCGCCCGTAGATTCCGCCTCCTCGAAGGAGGCCACCGCACCCTGGTGCATTTGGATCTACCCCAAGGTTCGGTGGAGAGGCCATGGTGAGGATTTGTTCGAGGTCGGAGGATTGCGGGTCGATTGGATCGGAATCAAAGGAAGGAAGGTGTGCGTGCTCGGAAGAAATGGTGGGCGGTTGGCTTTGCGATAGCCTACCATTCCTCTTATATAGCGGAGTTGCCCGCCAAATCGAGGGGCCGCGCGATGATTACGCCGGTTACCGTTGAGTTACCTTAACGGCTAGTTTGACCACGCGACGGTCAACTCTAGCCACTCGGCTCGTTAAGTCACTCGCCGAGACCAGCGTCCGTTGGCTCGACTTCGCCCAAGACGCGACAGTTCACGGATTTTTCCTTTATACAGGAGCCCGCCGACGATTCGACTGGATGCCAACTTGAAGCCGTATACTCCGACTGCCATCAGCCACTCACGCCTAATCAACGACGGCCTCGGGGACTATTGATGGGGATACGCCTACTGGGGTATACTCACGGACGCTTCCGACCGCCCAAGGGCTGGAAAGTGGGCCTGCAGAACGGCGAGTGGACCAAAGCCCAAGAAGGTATCAAAGACTGGAAGTTGAAGGCCCAAAGAGCAGATAGGCCCAGTCGGTCAAGGTTAAATGATTACCGAAGTTGTAACCAAATCGGTTGAGATATGTAAACCCTAGGGGAGGTGAACCTATATAAACCTCCCTATGGGGTGAGTAGAGGGACGTTCCCTCATACACCCAAGCAACTCGCCGCCTAGTAGCCGAGTTCGCCCATTGTAAACACCTCCATAATACAATCTAGCAGGAGTAGGTCTTTACCTCCGGGGCCGAACACAGGTAAACCCTGTGTCTTTGCCCTCATCTCGCACCGCAGATGGCCGGCCGCCCTTGCCCCTCGTTCTACTACTCGCTACCGATTGCAGCATCTGCCGTGGTCATTCCCACGACACTACTATTGTAAGGGGACTGGCCACTGGAAGCGCAACTGCCCCAAGTATCTGGCAGACAAGAAGGCCGGCAAGGCAAACAAAGGTATATATGATATACATGTTATTGATGTGTACTTGACTAGTGCTCGCAGTAGCACCTGGGTATTTGATACCGGTTCAGTTGCTAATATTTGTAACTCGAATCAGGGGCTGCGGAACAAGCGACCGATAGCAAGGGGTGAGGTCAAGATGCGTGTCGGCAATGGATGAAGCGTTGATGTGATCGCCGTCGGAACGCTGCCTCTCCACTTACCGTCGATATTAGTTATAAACTTGAATAAATGTTATCTGGTGCCTGCACTGAGCATGAACATTGTATCTGGATCGTGTTTGATGCGAAGTGGTTATTCATTTAAATATGAGAACAATGGTTGTTCCATTTATATGAATGAAATATTTTATGGTCATGCACCGATGATGAATGGTTTATTTCTATTAGATCTCGATGATAATGTTACACATATTCATAATGTTGATGCTAAAAGGATTAAACTTAATGATGATATATCCGCATATATGTGGCACTGCCGTCTAGGTCATATTGGCGTTAAACGCATGAAGAAGCTCCATTCGGATGGACTTTTGGAATCACTCGATTATGAATCATTTGATACATGTGAGCCATGCCTTATGGGCAACATGACTAGAACGCCGTTTTCTGGTTCAATGGAACGGGCGACAGATTTATTGGAAATCATACATTCTGATGTATGTGGTCCAATGAGTGTGTCGGCGCGAGGTGGATGTCGTTATTTTGTTACTTTCACGGATGATTTGAGTAGATACGGTTATATCTACTTGATGAAACACAAGTCTGGAACCTTTGAAAAGTTCAAGGAATTTCAGAATGAAGTGGAAAATCATCGTAATAGAAAGATCAAATTTCTATGGTCTGACCGTGGAGGTGAGTATCTAAGTTACGAGTTTAGAACTCACATGAAAGAGTGTGGAATTGTTTCACAACTCACACTGCCGAACACCACAATAAAATGGTGTGTCGAACGTCGAATCGTACTTTATTAGATATGGTTCGATCTATGATGTCTCTGACGGACTTGACGTTGTCATTTTGGGGTTATGCACTAGAAACCGTGCATTCACTTTAAATCGGGCACCATCTAAATCCGTTGAAAAGACACCGTATGAATTGTGGTTTGGAAACAAACCTAAGCTGTCATTTCTTAAAGTTTGGGGATGCGATGTTTATGTGAAGAAACTTCTACCGGATAAACTCGAACCCAAAGCGGAAAAATGCGTCTTCATAGGATACCCTAAAGAAACTATTGGGTATTCCTTCTATCACAGATCCGAGGGCAAGGTTTTTGTTGCCAAGAATGGATCCTTTCTAGAGAAAGAGTTTCTCGCGAAAGGTGTGAGTAGTCGGAAGGTAGAACTCGAAGAGGTTGTGGAACCTTCTCTTCAAAGTATGGCGAGTAGCGCACCTGAAGAGGGAACTAATGATAATGATCATGAAACTCCGAAAGAGAGTACTACCGAACCTCGCAGGTCAAACAGGACGCGTGCAGCTCCCGAGCTGTACGGAAATCCTGTCATGAATTTCATGGTTGATGAAAATGATGACCCTGCGACGTATGAAGAAGCGATGATAAGCCCGGATTCCAACAAATGGTTAGAAGCCATGAAATCCGAGATGGAATCCATGTATGAAAATCAAGTTTGGAACTTGGTGGAAATACCTCACGACCGAAAGGCCGTGGAGAACAAATGGATTTTCAAAAGGAAAACTGATGCTGATGGTAATGTGACCGTCTATAAAGCTCGACTTGTCGCAAAGGGGTTTCGACAAATTCAAGGAGTTGACTACGATGAGACTTTCTCTCCCGTAGCGATGCTAAAGTCAGTTAGGATTATGTTAGCAATTGCTGCATATTTCGTTTATGAGATATGGCAGATGGATGTCAAAACCGCGTTTCTCAATGGTAATATTGAAGAAGAGTTGTATATGATACAACCAAAGGGTTTTGTCTATCCTAAGGATGCTAACAAGGTGTGCAAGCTTCAGCGATCCATCTATGGATTGAAGCAAGCATCACGAAGTTGGAATCTCCGCTTTGATGAGGTGATCAAAGAGTTTGGATTTGTCCAAACTTATGGAGAAGCTTGTATTTACAAGAAAGTGAGTGGGAGAAATGTGGCATTTCGATATTATATGTGGATGACATATTATTGATCGAAATGATATAGATCTTTAAACTGTTAAAAGTTATCTAAACAAAGAAATTTTCAATGAAGGACCTAGGTGAAGCGCCATACATATTAGGCATAAAGATCTATAGAGATAGATCTAAGCGCCTAATAGAGCTATCACAAAGTACATACCTTGATAAGATTTTAAAGAAGTTTGAAATGGACCGAAGTAAGAAGGGGATCTTACCTATGTTGCAAGGCAAGACATTGAGTAAGACTCAAAGTCCGCTCATGAAGAAAGAGAGATAATGGACAAAGTCCCCTATGCTTCAGCCATAGGCTCTATAATGTACGCCATGCTATGTACAAGACCGGATGTGGCACATGCTATTAGTTTGACTAGTAGGTACCAATCGGATCCAGGTTCGGAACACTGGATAGCGGTCAAGAATATCCTTAAGTACTTACGAAGAACTAAGAATATGTTTCTTGTATACGGAGGTGAAGAAGAGCTCGTCGCTAAGTGTTATGTCGACGCTAGCTTTGACACCGATCCGGATGACTCTAAGTCTCAATCCGGATACATATTTCTCATGAATGGCAGAGCGGTTAGTTGGAGGAGCTCCAAACAACCTGTGGTAGCGGGATCAACAAAAAAGGCCGAATATGTTGCTGCTTCAGAAGCGGCTCAGGAAGCAGTTTGGATGAAGGAGTTCATATCCGAACTAGGAGTAGTGGCAAACGCGTTGGACCCAATGGTGATCTATTATGACAACAATGGTGCCATTGCCAATGCCAAAGAGCCAAGGTCTCACAAGCATTCCAAGCATATTAAGCGCCGGTTTCACTCCATCCGCGAGCATGTCAAGGATGGAGATATAAAGATTTGTAAAGTACATACGGATCTCAATATAGCAGATCCGTTGACTAAAACTCTCCCTAGAGAAAAACATGAACAACACCAGAACTAAATGGGTGTTAGATTTATCACTATGTAACTAGATTATTGTCTCTAGTGCAAGTGGGAGACTGAAGGGAATATGCCCTGAGAGGCAATAATAAAGTGTTTATTATGTGTATTCCAAGTATATGATAGATGTTTATTTTGCATGCTATAATTGTATTAATACGGAAACGTTAATACATGTGTGTTTAATAAACAAACAGAAAGTTCCTAGTTATGCCTCTCTCATAAACTACCTCGTTGATTAAAAAGATGATCAAGGTTTCCTGATCATGGACATTGGATGTTGTTAATAACGGGATCACAACATTAGTGTAATGGTGTGATGAACATTCATCCGAAGTATAGCATTACGATCAAAGTCATTGAGTTTATATTGCTATAACAACTTACAAAGTGATCCTAATCCTTAGACCATGAGATCATGTCAATCACTAACACCTAAGAGTTTCTTGATAACATCAAACGTCACACCGTAATGTGGTGATTATAAAGATGGATTCGTAACTAATAAAGTGTTATGTTGAGGCTCATGGATCGAGAGTGGAATTTGTTCATCCCGATGACGGATAGATATACTGGCCCTCTCGGTGATATCACATTGATTAGCTTGCAAGCAAGTGATTTGATCACTAGAATGTTATATCACGTAAACGAGAAAAGAGTGCATGTCAGTAACGAGATCAAACTAGGTATGGAGATACTGATGATCGAATCTCGGACATGTAATATATCGTGAAACAAAGGGATTAAGATACTAGCGTAAAAGGTTCACGCGATCACAAGAAAGTCATCGTTGAATGTGTGGGAGTCAGTATGGGTCTCCAGATCCCGCTTCTGATTATTGATCCGAGAGGGTCTCGATCATGTCCGCATTATTCACGAACCGTAGGGTGACACACTTAAGAGACACCGACATCCAATTGGAGCAAATGTTTCATGCCGAAAGAATGAACAAGCAGAATTTATTTCACTAGATACCAAACAGTTTTCGGGTGAAATTGCATAAAGTGGTTATGCATGTGAAATAGAATTCTAGCAAGGTTATTTGTGAATGTTTGTCATTAAAGTAATTGACAAAATTCTGAATAAAATAAAAGAGTTTTATTTAATGAGAGTTTGCATTAAATTTGGTGGAAATTTAATGGGAATTTGAGTGGACTTTTGAGTGGAGGGAATTTAAAGGAGATTTGTGAGTGGAGTGTCCACCCACATGAAGAGGGAGGGCAAGGGCAGCCCCATGCGCCACCACCCTTGGGGTTCCCCCTCCTCCTATAAAAGGAGCCCCTCCTCACTTGTCTCACACGTCCTCGTGAAGGATCTCTCTCCCCCTCTAGAATTTATCCCCCATGGTCTCGGACTAGCGAGATACATGTTCCTGGTGGCTATTCGGCAAGAAAGAGTTGTGCTTCCGCTGCATCGCTGGAGCGAGGAGGCGGAGGTTGCTCGGTGCCTCGAACGTGTGTGCGAGCACGGATGCGGATCTTGGCTGATTGCGGCGCTAGGACTTCCTCTCGATCTTGAGATCGGCAGGAGATCGTCTACATCAACCACGAGTTGAACTCGTTAAGCTTTGTCGGTCTTCAAGGGTATGTTCTCTACGGATATACATCCGCCCGTTGTTTTATCTAGTAGATAGATTTTGGTATATAGTTCACATCGTAGGAATTTTTTTGTTTTCCATGCTGCGAACCCTACAAAAACATGTAAAAATCACCTCAAAGTGTGGACAAGTAAAGCAAAGTAGATACTAAACAAGCATGGAGCATCAAAAATTATAGATATGTTTCCAACGTATCACAGATTCGCATACTGAAGGCTCGGCTCAATGAGAGGAATTCGCATCCTTCGGGATCTGCACCTCCATGAATCGCAACAAGACCATTGTCTCGGACCCAAGGATCTGGGAGGAGGGAGATGACTGGGGTAGGTTTACATGGGAGGTGCATTGGAATGGATCACAATCTAGTAGTACATTTTCTATGAGCAAGGTTATTAATTTAATTGATTTTGATGTTGTACTGAATTTTGCAATTGTACTGAATTCGCTGTTGTTTTAGAGTGATCGAACTGAATTTAGTTTCTTTGCAGGTTACTTCCCCTATTCCAAGAATAACCAGATGGGAACTGGAGCAGGACAATGCACTGTTGGTGAGCAAGCTTGCTGAAATGGAGCTACAACTAATTGATTGGTGTTAATTTATTTTGCCTCGATCCGGAGGGGCACCGATGCGGTGACCCAGCATACCACTACATGATGTAGTACACTATAGTCGTTGACATAACACTAATAAAACATTGTTCCACTAGTATTATATCCCTCAGAGTGGTATAACAGAAACATAGCAGGTCCAAGACATAATAGGTTACAACTCACTCTTTACAAAAGATCCACAGAACACTCTATGTTATATAGACTGAAAGCAACTTCTTACAAAAAATAACCATAAATAACAAGTCAAAGTTGTCACACTAATAAACTAGTATTTAAACTATTTGGCTTGAAAATACTTCTATTGCATTTCTCTACAGAAGTAGATTCTATGGATAGATATTATACTCCTATCTAATCAACTACTTTGTCTTCATTTTAGTTGGTGTATACGTTGTCTCCATTAACTTCATTGAAGAGCTTGAGCCTTTGATGATGATTCCTTTAGGTGTCAGTTGGTGTTGACTATTCCCTTGAGGAAGAATTGGTGTAGATGTCGTCTTAATTGGCTTCTGAATCTAGCAAGGGTTAAGAAGATACAGTTGAGTATGAACGTACTCAGCAAGTTCACTAAAAAGGAGTGTTTGATGCACTATCTGCAGCCACGGACCGTAGGTCGTAGGATATGCAAGTTTTCATGAACATTTCTTCAAAGGTTGCTTTTATTCTAAAAAGCCATGTTCGTCAGCCTTCACAGGTTTACTAGAACTTTCGTGGAGTTCTTTTTCTGCAGCATTCGCAGCTCCTTCCCGGAACGGAAAGTAACATGTCATAGTTTTTACACTATGCAGAGGTGCGTTTCTTTACCCATGAGAGATCAAATCCTTGTTGCACAACCGGGTAGCTTAGCAGTCCACACTTCCTATGGTGTAGGGCCCAGTAGATGATTGAAGCCAATCACTGCCCTTCTTCGCGACATCATATGCCCGCATGATCCTCCAGGCCAAGCCACATCTCTGTTAAGCCCCTTTTCGGGCAAGATATAACTATGATAGGCTCCTGAAGACTCTATGAGATGGTTATGCCCCTGGCAGGATCCATATAGGCCCGACCATACCTCCGACAGCCGCTCACAGATAATCTAGACACCAAAATCATGGGTCCTAAGGGTGCCCACCTGTATGCTAGATTCACACAAGGAATCACAGCGTCACGTTAAGGTCATCTTGCCGACATACAAAAGGAAGAAGATCCAGCTGAGTTAATGTGTATTGTACGGTGCAAGAATCACTAGCGACATTGGTTGTTAAGTCCTAGATGATATATTCTTGTACAATGTGGTTTCCATTGCCGGTCTTAATAGATTAACTGATCACCCTGGACCAGTAACCGATAACTCATATTAATTATGAAAATATAGTTTTCTGACCTTTTCGAAATACAGGTGATGACAACATTGGATTTGAAATACTTGATAGAAAATAAACAAAGGACATGAGAAAGTGTGAATTTGCCTTTTATGATTGCCAGATTATGCACTCACGGTCTTCGAGACAATAGAAGATCCAATATATGAAAACATCATCATTGGTCCGGTAAGGACTAATGTTTAAAGAAGCAAGATGCCATTATGCATAAGTAATGTAATGGAATTTTATAAACTTGAATCCTTAGAACAAACGTCGATGTTCTAGGTTTTTGGAAACTAGGACCGGTTTCTTTAAAATGTGTTGCCCTTTTTGTTGGAGATATTCCCTAGAGGCAATAATAAAAGTGGTTATTATTATATCTTTGTGTTTATGATAAATTTTTACATTCATGCTATAATAGTATTAACCAGAAACATTAATACTTGTGTGATTTGTAAACAAAATTAGTGTCCCTGGTAAAGCCTCTTTGTAATACTAGCTTGTTGGTTAATATATGATTGTAACATCCCTAAATTCATGATTTCAAAGATTGCATATCATTCATGCATGCATATAGATTTGAGATCAATTTCAAACTCATTTCAAGAAAACAGAAGCACATGGTGCTATCATTTTATGTGAGCCAACTTAAATCAGGTGCCCATCCTCACTTGAGAGCTTAGTGCTTTAAAAACCAAGTTTGGTTGCTTCTATATTGTTTGGCTTGAGTGTAGAGTTTGAACAAAATTTTACAAAATAGAAATGGTTTCAAAAACCATTTTCAAACATTTGCAAACCAAGTGCAATGTCTTTGTTATTTTGTTTTTTCCAAAAATGACCAAGCCTTTTCAAAGTAACCACATGGTTTTATACCTAGATTTGAGTATGTTGCACACTGCAAAAATCCCAAATAGACTTGAATTCAAATGGAGTTTGAATTCATTTGAAAACCATTCCTGAAAATCAAATTAGAAAAAGAAAAGAGAAAAGAATTGGAAAAGGGCCGGCGCCAGGAATTTGGCCCAGCAACAGATGCGGCCCAGCTAGCCCACCTGGGCCACCTCACTCTCTCTCGCACGCGCATACGCACCCACGCAGTCACTGACACCCAGACCCCACCTCCTCTCTGCTTATTTCGCTAACGAGCGGGCCCTCTCCACGTCACTGTCGTCTTCCCCAAATCCCGCGCAGGAACATGTCGCCGCCCGTTTCTTCCCCGCCTCTGCCGCGATTTTAATCCTCTTAATAGGCGATGAATGCGTGCGTAATCTCCGCCCCTGCTCCGGCTATAAGAACCCCTCGACGCCGCGGTCATTTTCCCCCACTCTCCTCGCTCACTCCGCCACCAGGCTGCGCGCATTTGACCTCGAAACCCCGCAGCACCGACGACCTCTGGCGACTAATTCCGGTGAGCTTTGACCGCCCCCTCTCTCTGGTTCAAGCTATCGTGCCCAGCGTGATCTCGTGCATCTCCTGATACCTTTCGTTTGCATTATCGTGACCCAGGAAGCTGTCCCCGTTCTTGCCCGCAACTGATCGAGCCGCCGCTCAACTCCGGCGACCAATTACGATGGCGGCGCCTTGCCCTCTTGCATACTAGGTTGTTCGCCTTCGTCTTGTGCGTCTGCTAATCCCTCTGGTTCGTGCTAGGGCGACGCAAAACCTCGGCAACAACTCCGACCGCAACCACCCGACGCCGTGCACGACTCCGACGAGCTCCAGCAGCCCCTGCCGTGCGCCCCTTGCCAAGCCACCTCCACATTGAGCTTTGCCTCGACCTTGCGGTTCTGGTAAGCACACCCTTTCCTCCCCGAGCGACCTAGAATGCGTGCGCCCGCCGAAGCGCTCGCCGCTTCCGTCGCCGCGCCGTCGAACGTGGTCGCTTGATCGAGAGCCGTTGGATCTAGATCCAACGCGTGCGATAGAACCACTTAGCGAAGCGTTATGTTTTGATCTGAACCGTGCATCGTCACTTAAATCCTACGGCTCACGTGCGTGATCCAATGCGAACCGGTACGCGCCAATAAGAATAGGACGCGTGGCTAGGGTTTGAGTTTAAAACAGAATTTGAAACAGATTTAGATTCAAATTTGATTAGGCTATAAATTTTGATTCCCACGTTAGATTTTTGCAAATTTTATACCGTTGGAATCAGGGAGACAAGCCCTTTTTGTTTGTGCAATGTGTTTAAAGTTTAGGTTCTGTTAAAATGGGTTCTTTTGCAGAAACTTGTTTAAGACTATTTTGAGTATAGAAATTGTTTAGAAAATTGTTTTAGTGTATTATAAACTTGATTTAGCAAGTTTTTGACCTGTTTATAGTTCAGTACTATGCACTTGTTTGGTTGAGTTTCAAAAATCATCACTTAGCATCTTGCATGCATGCATATATATTTTTGTTTGTATATGACTTGTATGTGAATGTGGTTATATTCTTTGTGTAGACTTTGGTGCTAGTGATTATGATTGTGAAGAGTGCTACTCTCCCCACTACCAAGGCAAGTGGTACTTCATGAATATTTCCATCCCTATATTTTGTACAAGCATTAGAAATATTTTGCTAAGTCTTGCATGTTACAATTTTGCCAAATGCCATGTTGGGGAAAATCCTAAGTAGTTGTAGAATTGCTAGGAAATTTCCTAAGTTAAGTTACTATGCCATGCTTAGCCTAGCTAGTAGCAAACAAGGGTTGGTAAAGTATATACATGCTATGATGAAAATATTTCTAAGTCTTTGGAATTATGTTTTTCTTGATAAAACAACTAAGTCAATGAATCACCTGGGTGGAATGGGACTTGTTTGGTGGTTTTTGGTTGAGTGGTTACACAAGGCCCATGGATATGGTTTACCTTGTGTATCTCACTTGTGGTATGCCACCCAGGAACAAAGGGATTTTAGAGGCCAAGTGTTGAGAAGCTTATAGTGCAGCCACTTGGCAATATGGGCTCTTCCTGGATCACATAGGTTGCTAGAACTTAGTCATTTGGACAGTTGGTGTTAGTCGGATGATATGTTAGAACGCGTCCATTTGGCTAAGGGAAGGCTTCTGAAAGGTCCTGTCTTGGGAAACCAAGTCTGGTGGGGAAAGTGCACAACCTCTGCAGATGGAAAAATCTAAGTACTTAGCCAAGTCCATGGCAAAGGACAACTTGAGCATCAAGACATGGAAGCTATCAAGAATCTCATCACTCCAACTTCTAAGTAAAACTTGTGGGTGAACAAGGGTGAAGGACCTCAATGTCTATTGATGGTTTCTTGGGAAAAGTTTTGACAAAGAAAAACTTAGTGATTTCAACTAATAGGAAAAACCTATTTTGAGCAAAGCAAGCCAAGCTACACTTAGCCAAAATGCATATAGTAATATAATCCACTTAAAATTTACTAAGGTATCACTTGCCAATACTATTCCAAAGCATTGACCCACTGTGGCTGTAACTTGTGATGTTGCAGGTTACTCCGATGAGGATTAGGTGTCATGAGTCTACACTCAACATGTTTTCCTGTGGCACATGAAGATGAAGACTTATAATTATTTACTTATTCCAAACTCTTGTATTAGGCCTGTGGCCTTGAGTTGTAAAAGACTATGTTTTATCTCTGGAATGGATGTAATAAATGACCTTTGTATCTGTGTACTTCATCTTAAACTGTGGATGCTAGCAATGATCCAGGGACTAGCATTGCAATCACAGGGATCCTTTTCCTTTACAAAGGAGGGATCTTACAGATGGTATCAGAGCACTATGTTGCCTGTAGGATTATGACCCTAGGATTGGAAACCACTAAGGAAAAATTTTCAACTACTTCTACACTTGTCTATTCTTCTCGTAAACTTTTCTAATCTTCTCTATCTCATCTCTATTTGTAGATGAACTCCATCAATGAAGCCGTAAGGAAAGGACCACTCATGACCATGACCTTGGAGTGTGAGACAGAGTTTCCCAAAATTCTCAAGGACCTCATGGTGGCAATGGAAATACATGGTGCAGCTGTGTACAAAGGCTTTCCAGTGATGGATGAAGGAGTTGAGTACTGGTCGGTGCAACTTCACTTGTACAAAAACAAGGGAGACAACCACAAAGAAAAAGGATTCTGCATGTACACCAACACTGTGGTGCACACCACATTCTTTGAGTCAGCAAGAGAAGCAGCTTGGAGGACTATCAAAGAACTTAGTGCTAGAGTCAAGTGCAAAATGCTCAACCTCCAAAAAGACTTGATGAAAGAGAAGGAACTTACCCAAGAGTTGGAAGCTACCAACCAAACCTTAAGAGGAGATATTATAGACTTAGAGATGGAATCATGTGAGCAAGATAGACTGATTGCTTCTAGGAACATTGTGTTAGCCAACAGATCCAGTGAGATAGGATTGTAAACGTACTTCGTTAGTTGGACCACCACCTATCACCTTATTTTCCAAAATGTTACCTTAAAATATGATTGGACCTTGGTTTATGTAATGGATTCATATATGCATTACTTGTGTGATTTTTATTTCCAAGGATATGTATGTGATGTTATGACATTTGTTTTATCTTGATTTGTGTTGTTCTAACTTTTCTATCTTATAAATAGATGCCTATTACCATCAGCACTGTTGAGGAGTTCCAGGTTACCCTCTTTGGTCCTCGTATCGTTGAGCTTACCACTTTGCTCAATCTCCCTCTTCCCACCATCATGGTGCATCCACTCACCAAGTTCGAGAGGAAGGACCTCCAGGGCTTCAAGGTGAACCAGCCCGGACGCCAGCAGAGCCTACTCGGAGGCCATCATCTTCAAGCTTATGCGATGGCGGGAGAGAGGCATGGAGGTAGTTATGCAGGACGATGGGGACGCTGGGGCGACACTCTGACAGGTTAGAGGCACCCACTTCCACGTCTTGGAAGACGTGATGAGGATGGAGAGTCCATCGACTTGAGGCGACTCGAGGGCGCAGCAGCCGATACGTCTGTATCTCCAGGACTTAGATTCTCTCATTAGGCACGTGGACACGGACAGACTAATGTCATGCTCGATGACGAGCTCAGTGCGGCTTCATGAGAAGGACAAGCTCTTGGCGGGGCAGATAGTCAAGGAAATGGAGGCGAAGTTCGAGACCAGGACAGGAAGTTCAAGAGTCGGAGGCGTGTCCGGGATAGGAACAAGAAGATCCGAGACATGATCAAGAACTGCAGTCAAGGACTTGAGCTAGAGCAAGCGTGACGGTGATAGAGAGGCTTCGTTCCCAGAAGAGGGCTCTCAAGGCCAAGATAGAGTCCTAGACCACTACCATTGAGGAGAACAAGACCGTGATGGAGAACGCAGTTCTTACCTTTGTCGAGGAGGAGATTGATGCGGATGAGTAGACTTGACTACTCGTTTATCTTTTATTATCATACTTGTTATTTTGAGAACTTGTTATTGGACCATCCGACATGTGGATGGCTTGCTACTTGTGTGTTTTACTTTGTGAACTTGTTATTTTGTTGTTGAACTATCATCTTTGTTGCATGCTTGTGTTCGCTTATGTGATGTAATGTGCATGAAAGCATCTATGGGTATCTCATTCTTATCTCTATTTGAACAAACCACAGATGCCTCCCCGTTGTGCAAACCCCAACCCCAACAACAACAACAACAACAACATCACTCCAGAAATGCAACAAATGATGACTGCTCAAACACAGCTGATGCAGATGATGACAACATTCATCCAGAACCAAAACAATAACAACAACAACAACCCCAATAACAACAACAACAATAACAACAACAACAACCCTCCGGGCTTTGATATGCTTACCAGATTTCTGAGATTGAGGCCAACTAAGTTCTTAGGGACGACTGATCCCATGGTGGCCAATGATTGGCTACGTTCTGTAAACAAGGACTTAGTAACCGTGGGCTGCACGGATGCTGAGAAGGTCAGATTTGCAGCACATCTGCTGGAAGGGCCAGCCGCCACTTGGTGGGACAACTTCCAGATCACCACTCCTATTGATGAAGTGACTTGGGCTATCTTTGAAGATGGCTTTCGCACTGCTCATATCTCATCAGGAGTGATGAGCCTGAAAAAGAAAGAGTTCCACAATCTGAAGCAGCGCCTCCGCAGCATGGCTGAATACATTGAGGAGTTCAACAATCTGGCGCGTTATGGACCGGATGAAGTTGACACAGATGCAAGAGAAAGGAAAAATTTCTGGAAGGCTTGAATGATGAGCTGAATCTGCAATTGGCTGTGGCATAAGTTCCTACTTATCAGTCTCTCTGTGATAAGGCTTCTATATTGGAGAACAAAATGAAGCAAGTCGAGAGTAGAAAGAGAAAGCACTCCGACAAGCACAGCTCGGGATCGTCGCACAAACGATCTCACTATGATGACAGCGGAAGCTCAGGATCCCACAAGCATGGGAAATTCAACTAGCACCACAACCACAACCGTCATGACAACAAGCATCATCGCAGTCATGACAATGACAAGTACAAGAACCACAAGAGTGGACATAAGAGCCACCACAGTGGTAATGGTAGTGGAAGTGGAAGTCATCCTGTTAAAAGAGACATCAGTCAGGTTGAATGCTTCAAATGCAAGAAGATGGGGCATTATGCAAATGAGTTCCCTGAAAAGAAAGTTGAAGGACCTGTCAAGCCCAATCCTTTCCATAAAGGACAGGTGAACCACATCAATGTGGAGGAGGTCTATGAGGAGCCTGATGCTGTTGCTGGTAAGTTCAGACTCAATTCTATTCCAGCATTTGTACTCTTTGATACTGGTGCATCTAATTCATTCATATCAAGAGCATTTGTTGAAAGAAACGAATTGCCGGTAGAAACTGTTGGGTGTCCTATAAAAGTGAGTTCTCCTGGTGGAGAAATGATAGTGAATTCAGGATGTCATGATCTAGTCATAGAATTTGGGAAGTATAAGTTTCCCGTTAACTTGATAATACTAAACTCCCAAGGATTGGATGTCATTCTGGGAATGGACTGGATGACTAAGTACAAAGGAGTGATAGATTGTGCCAATCATACTGTCTCACTCACAACTCCAGAAAATAAAAGGATCAGATTCAAGACCAGTTTTGAAGCAAAAAGGAGTATGCTTAATTCTCTTAAGGGGGTTAGCATGGACAGTGTGCCAATTGTGTGTGAGTATCCGGATGTGTTTCTGGAAGAACTGCCGGGAATGCCACCAGATAGAGATGTGGAGTTTCTGATAGATTTGGTACCAGGTTCTGGACCAATATCAAAGAGACCATATAAAATGTCAGTTGATGAACTAAAAGAACTCAAGAAGCAACTTGGAGAACAGTTGTAGAAGGGATTCATTCAACCAAGTTCTTCATCTTGGGGAGCCCCAGTTTTGTTCTTAGAGAAGAAAGATAGGAGTCAAAGGTTATGCATAGATTACCGTTCACTCAACGAGGTAACTATCAAGAACAAATATCCTTTGCCTAGAATCAATGACTTGTTTGATCAGCTTGAAGGAGCATGTGTGTTCTCAAAGATTGATCTAAGGTCAGGCTATTTTCAACTTAAGATAAGAGAACAAGACATACCTAAAACAACATTCACCACAAGGTATGGATTGTATGAGTATACCGTAATGCCTTTTGGTTTGACTAATGCTCCAGCATACTTCATGAACATGATGAACAAAGTGTTCATGGAATTCCTCGACAAGTTTGTTGTCGTTTTCATCGATGACATCTTAGTCTACTCCAAGAGCAAAGAAGAGCATGAAGGACATTTGCGTTTGATACTTGAGAAGTTAAGAGAGCACAAACTTTATGCCAAATTCAGCAAGTGTGAGTTTTGGTTGGAGGAAGTTGGTTTTCTTGGTCACGTTATGACAAAGGATGGTGTAGCAGTTGATCCTCCTAAGGTTTCAGCTCTGACTGAATGGGAATCTCCCAAGTCCGTGAAAGAAGTTCGTAGTTTCCTTGGCTTAGCAGGTTACTACAGGAGGTTTATTGAGAATTTCTCTAAGGTAGCTAAGCCCATGACTGAATTGTTAAAGAAAGACAAGAAGTTTGCTTGGTCTGAAGGTTGTGAAGTCAGCTTTCAGGAATTGAAGAAGAGACTTGTGACAGCACTAGTCTTGTGTCTGCCAGACTTGGAGAAGGATTTCCAAGTATATTTTGATGCATCTCATCAAGGTTTGGGTGCAGTACTTATGCAAGACGGTAAAGTTGTGCCTTATGCCTCGAGACAACTCAAAACTCATGAAGTGAACTATCCTACTCATGATTTAGAGTTAGCCTCTGTCGTCCATGCACTCAAAACATGGAGACACTACCTTTTGGGAAAGCGTTGTGAAGTGTTCACTGATCACAAGAGTTTGAAGTATATCTTCACCCAGAAGGAAATCAATATGAGGCAAAGGAGATGGTTAGAGCTTATCAAGGACTATGACTTAAGTTTGCAATACCACCCCGTTAAAGCAAATGTTGTAGCAGATGCTCTAAGTCGTAAGGTATTTGTGAATGGCCTTACCAAAGGAGAATTGCCAGATGATCTGTGTACCCAATTTAGGAAACTCAGATTGGAGATCGTACCGGAAGGACATCTCATGTCATTAGATGTTTAACCCACTTTGTTGGACAAGATCAGAGAAGCCCAGAAGACTGATAAGGAAATTGAAGAGATTAAGGAAAAGATTGGCCAAGGGAAAGCTAAAAGTTTCCATGAAGACGAACAAGGTACTTTATGGCATGGGAAACGTATCTGTGTTCCACAAGATCCGGAGTTGCGGAAACTGATTTTGCAGGAAGCACACAACTCTCTGTATTCTATTCACCCGGGTAACACCAAAATGTACATGGACATGAAAGAAAGATTTTGGTGGAATAATCTCAAGAGGGACATCGCCGAACATATTGCTTTGTGTGATGTGTGTAATAGAGTGAAAGCAGAGCATCAGAAACCAGCAGGTTTGCTTCAACCACTACCTATTCCTGATTGGAAGTGGGACAAGATTGGTATGGATTTCATTACCGGATTACCAAGGACCAGGTCAGGATACGATTCTATATGGGTAGTAGTGGATCGCCTAACTAAAGTGGCTCATTTCATACCCGTGAAGACAACCTATACAAGTGCTAAGTTAGCCAAAATCTACATGAGTAGAATTGTATGTCTACATGGTGTGCCCAAGAGTATTGTGTCTGATAGGGGAACTCAATTCACTTCCCATTTTTGGAGACAGCTACATGAGTCATTGGGAACGAGGTTGGAATTCAGTACTGCTTTTCATCCTCAAACTGATGGACAAACAGAAAGAACTAATCAGATTCTTGAAGACATGTTGAGGGCATGTGCCCTAGACTATGGAGCCAGTTGGGATGAAAGTCTTCCTTACGCAGAATTTTCTTATAACAACAACTATCAATCCAGTATTGAGATGGCACCGTTTGAGTTTATCTACGGAAGAAAGTGTACCACCCCATTATTATGGAATGGAGTGGGAGAAAGAAGTTTATTCGGACCAGATCTTATCAAAGAAGCCGAAGAGAAGGTCAAATTGGTTAAGGACAGGCTGAAAATAGCACAGTCCCGATAGAAAAGCTACGCAGATCCTAAGCGTAGAGAAGTCACCTACGAAGTTGGTGATAGAGCTTATCTTAGAGTATCACCACTTCGTGGAGTGAAGAGATTCGGAGTCAAAGGGAAGTTGGCACCAAGATATGTTGGGCCATTCAAGATTCTAAGTCGCAAAGGAGAAGTTGCCTATGAAATTGAATTGACAGAATCTCTATCAGCTGTCCATAATGTGTTTCATGTGAGTCATCTTAAGAAATGTCACCCAGAAATGGAAGAAACTTCTTTGAAGGATACTATACCTTTGGAGGAAGTGCAACTAGAAAGTGATCTCACTTATGAAGAGAAACCTATCAAGATTCTTGAGACTGTAGAAAGAGTCACAAGGACTAAGACTATCAAGTTTTGCAAAGTGAAGTGGAATCATCATTCTGAAGAGGAAGCAACATGGGAAAGAGAAGATGATCTTCAGAAAGACCACCCTCACCTATTTGCTAGCCAATCTGAATCTCGAGGGCGAGATTCACCTTAAGGGGGTTAGATTTGTAACATCCCTAAATTCATGATTTCAAAGATTGCATATCATTCATGCATGCATATAGATTTGAGATCAATTTCAAACTCATTTCAAGAAAACAGAAGCACATGGTGCTATCATTTTATGTGATCCAACTTAAATCAGGTGCCCATCATCACTTGAGAGCTTAGTGCTTTAAAAACCAAGTTTGGTTGCTTCTATATTGTTTGGCTTGAGTGTAGAGTTTGAACAAAATTTTACAAAATAGAAATGGTTTCAAAAACCATTTTCAAACATTTGCAAACCAAGTGAAATGTCTCTGTTATTTTGTTTTTTCCAAAAATGACCAAGCCTTTTCAAAGTAACCACATGGTTTTATACCTAGATTTGAGTATGTTGAACATTGCAAAAATCCCAAATAGACTTGAATTCAAATGGAGTTTGAATTCATTTGAAAACCATTCCTGAAAATCAAATTAGAAAAGAAAAGAGAAAAGAATTGGAAAAGGGCCGGCGCCAGGAATTTGGCCCAGCAACAGAGATCTTAGCCCACCGGCCACCTCACTCTCTCTACGCTGGCATACGCGATCAACACCGACCCCACCTCCTCTCTGCTTATTTCGTTGACGAGTGGGCCCTCTCCACGTCACTGTCGTCTTTCCCAAATCCCGCACAGGAACACGTCGCCGCCCGTTTCTTCCCCGCCTCTGCCGCGATTTTAATCCTCTTAATAGGCGATGAATGTGTGCGTAATCTCCTCCCCTGCTCCGGCTATAAGAACCCCTCGACGCCGCGGTCATTTCCCCCCACTCTCCTCGCTCACTCCGCCACCAGGCTGCGCGCATTTGACCTCGAAACCCCGCAGCACCGACGACCTCCGGCGACTAATTCCGGTGAGCTTCGACCGCCCCCCTCTCTCTGGTTCAAGCTATCGTGCCCAGCGTGATCTCATGCATCTCCTGATACCTTTCGTTTGCATTATCGTGACCTAGGAAGCCGTCCCCGTTCGTGCCCGCAACTGACCGAGCCGCCGCTCAACTCCGGCGACCAATTATGGTAAGCAGAGCGCGCCCCTTGCCCCCTCTTGCATACTAGGTTGTTCGCCTTCGTATTGTGCGTCTGCTAATCCCTCTGGTTCGTGCTAGGGCGACGCAAAACCTCGGCAACAACTCCGACCGCAACCACCCGACGCCGTGCACGACTCCGACGAGCTCCAGCAGCCCCTGCCGTGCGCCCCTTGCCAAGCCACCTCCACGTTGAGCTTTGCCTCGACCTTGCGGTTCTGGTAAGCACACCCTTTCCTCCCCGAGCGACCTAGAACGCCAAAGACCGCCCACTGACAGGCGCTCCGCGCTCGCCGCCGTCACCGCCGCCTTGAACGTGGTCGCTTGATCGAGAGCCGTTGGATCTAGATCCAACGCGTGCGATAGAACCACTTAGCGAAGCGTTATGTTTTGATCTGAACCATGCATCATCACTTAAATCCTACGGCTCGCGTGCGTGATCCAACGCGAACCGGTACGCGCCAATAAGAATAGGACGCGTGGCTAGGGTTTGAGTTTAAAACAGAATTTGAAACAGATTTAGATTCAAATTTGATTAGGCTATAACTTTTGATTCCCACATTAGATTTTTGCAAATTTTATACCATTGGAATCAGGGAGACAAGCCCTTTCTGTTTGTGCAATGTGTTTAAAGTTTAGGTTCTGTTAAAATGGGTTCTTTTGCAGAAACTTGTTTAAGACTATTTTGAGTATAGAAATTGTTTAGAAAATTGTTTTAGTGTATTATAAACTTGATTTAGCAAGTTTTTAACTTGTTTATAGTTCAGTACTATGCACTTGTTTGGTTGAGTTTCAAAAATCATCACTTAGCATCTTGCATGCATGCATATATATTTTTGTTTGTATATGACTTGTATGTGAATGTGGTTATATTCTTTGTGTAGACTTTGGTGCTAGTGATTGTGATTGTGAAGAGTGCTACTCTCCCCACTACCAAGGCAAGTGGTACTTCATGAATATTTCCATCCCTATATTTTGTACAAGCATTAGAAATATTTTGCTAAGTCTTGCATGTTACAATTTTTCCAAATGCCATGTTGGGGAAAATCCTAAGTAGTTGTAGAATTGCTAGGAAATTTCCTAAGTTAAGTTACTATGCCATGCTTAGCCTAGCTAGTAGCAAACAAGGGTTGGTAAAGTATATACATGCTATGATGAAAATATTTCTAAGTCTTTGGAATTATGTTTTTCTTGATAAAACAACTAAGTCAATGAATCACCTGGGTGGAATGGGACTTGTTTGGTGGTTTTTGGTTGAGTGGTTACACAAGGCCCATGGATATGGTTTACCTTGTGTATCTCACTTGTGGTATGCCACCCAGGAACAAAGGGATTTTAGAGGCCAAGTGTTGAGAAGCTTATAGTGCAGCCACTTGGCAATATGGGCTCTGCCTGGATCACATAGGTTGCTAGAACTTAGTCATTTGGACAGTTGGTGGTAGTGGGATGATAGGTTGGAACGCGTCCATTTGGCTAAGGCAAGGCTTCTGAAAGGTCCTGTCTTGGGAAACCAAGTCTGGTGGGGAAAGTGCACAACCTCTGCAGATGGAAAAATCTAAGTACTTAGCCAAGTCCATGGCAATGGACAACTTGAGCATCAAGACATGGAAGCTATCAAGAATCTCATCACTCCAACTTCTAAGTAAAACTTGTGGGTGAACAAGGGTGAAGGACCTCAATGTCTATTGATGGTTTCTTGGGAAAAGTTTTGACAAAGAAAAACTTAGTGATTTCAACTAATAGGAAAAATCTATTTTGAGCAAAGCAAGCCAAGCTACACTTAGCCAAAATGCATGTAGTAATATAGTCCACTTAAAATTTACTAAGGTATCACTTGCCAATACTATTCCAAAGTATTGACCCACTGTGGCTGTAACTTGTGATGTTGCAGGTTACTCCGATGAGGATTAGGTGTCATGAGTCTACACTCAACATGTTTGCCTGTGGCACATGAAGATGAAGACTTATAATTATTTACTTATTCCAAACTCTTGTATTAGGCATGTGGCCTTGAGTTGTAAAAGACTATGTTTTATCTCTGGAATGGATGTAATAAATGACCTTTGTATCTGTGTACTTCATCTTAAACTGTGGATGCTAGCAATGATCCAGGGACTAGCATTGCAATCACAGGGATCCTTTTCCTTTACAAAGGAGGGATCTTACAATGATCATGGTTTCTGGATCATGAACATAGAGATGTTGTTAACAACAAGATCGTATCATTAGGAGAATGGTATGATGGAGATACTCCTATAGATAAGCGTAGCGTAAAGATCAAGTCATTTCAATAGTTCGTTTGCTATAAGCTTTCTGATACATAATAACCTGATTCCTTCGACAATGAGATCATGTTAATCACCATCACTGGAAGGATGCTTTGATGACATCAAACACCACACCGTAACTGGTTGGCTATAAAGGTGGCATTGAGTGTTCGGAAAGTATGTGTTGAGGCACATGGATCAAGAGTGGGATTTGTCCATCCATATGACGGATAGATATACTTTGGGCCCTCTCGGTTCCTCCAATTAGCTTGCAAGCATGTGACTGGATCACAAGGGATCACATATCACGGGAACAAGAAAAGAGTACTTATCGGTAACGAGGTTGAACTAGGTATGTAGAGATACGGACGATCAAACCTCGGATAAGTAAACTATCGCGAGACAAATGGAAATTGGTATCGTATGTAAGTGGTTCATTCGATCGCAAAGTAATCGTAGAAATATGTGGGAGCCATATGAATTTCTATACTCCTCTATTGGTTATTTATTGGAGAAGTGTCTCGGTCATGTCCGCGTAATTCCCGAACCGTAGGGAGACACACTGAAGGATTTGACGTTGTTTAGTAGATATGGAATGTAAGTAGGGAGACCGAATGTTGTTCGGAGTCTCGGATGGGATCCGGGATATCATGAGGAGATCCTAAATGGTCCGTAGAATAAGATTCATATAAGGAAAGTCCAATTCCGGAGTTCGGGAATGATTCCGATGATTTCATCAGAGAGGTTCTAGAAGGGTCTAGAAGGTTCACCGGACCGGAAGGGGAAGGGTACATGAATGTGTCATGGATACGTGAAATGGTTGGATCATGTCCAAGGTAACTTCGTTCGGCATTTGCAAGAAATAAATAAAGCTCCAAATTGAAAGTCAAATGGCAAGTTTGAAAAGTCAAACTGGGACAATGTATCCTAGTGGAGGAAGGAAAGAATTCTTCTTTCCCTCCACCACAAGCCAACTAGGAGAGGGAGTTGGGGAAGGATTCAAACTCCCCTCTCCCAAGCTGCCCTCCCTCTCATAAATAGAGGGGAGGGGGTGCCTATCACATCCCAAAATTTTCCAAATTTTGAAATGTGAAAAATAAATAAACAAAATAAAAAATTGTTGAAATTTAGGGTGAGAAGAAACTTTTTGATTCCAAATGGAAACATCAAAACCTATTTTGATAAAATAAAATCCTAAAGGGATTTAAAAAGATAAACAAATAATAAATAAAGTTATGATAGTTGGAATTACTATTTTTGGATCTTTAAATAAAAAGATATGGTTTTTATAAAGCAAAGGAAGAATTATAAATAAGGATCATTTTATAGAGCCAAATTAAATCTTGGACAAGATTTTGAAATAAAATATTTCTATTTGATAAAAATAATAAAGGTTTATTTAAATAAAATAATGAGGATTTATTAATATCCTAATTTATTTAAGTAAAGGCTTTTCCCATTTTTATATAAACATAAAAACTTGTTAAAGTATTTTAAATAAGATTTCCAAGTGTTTTATATTTTCAAATGAAACCTACTGAAAAGGTTTGGTATTATTTAGATTTCAAATAGAGTTTTTTTTAAATAAATTAAACCCTATTTGAATTAAAAACTAAGGTCTATTTATTTAATTATTAATAGATCCTAAAAGAATAAAAAAATTATTTTACCGTGGACCTTGGACTATGTTGTTGAACAGAATTAATCTATATCTAAAGTTTGGTGGTGGTTTGATGTGATTTGGTGATTGAATTGTTTGAAATGAAATCAACTCAGAATATTCAAACAAAAAAAGGAAAAACATTTAGAATAAAAAAAATGAATGAAACAGACCCAACCCATCTGGCTCAGCAAGCCCAACTCGCAGACCAACTAAACTTCCCGCGGTGAAACGTTTTCTACTCAACCCTGCACCCGCTCAGTCACCGACGCGTGGACCCCATCTCCCAACTACCTCTCTCGCTGACCGTTGGCCCCCACTGCCACACAGTCATCTTCAACCTCACGACCGTTCCTCCCGAACATTTCTGTGATGAATTTGCGGTGTTAAATTCGCGTTGAATGCTCAGTTAATCCCGCCCGCGATCACGCTCGATTAATAGTCTGCTTCCCCTCTCCATTTCCCCCCAACCAACGCCACCAGTGAGCCACCGGGCTGCCCGATTTCCTCTTGCACCGACTGAGCCATGAGCGATTTCGCCACACCTCGCGCCACCTCCCATTGCACTCAGCCTTGCTCCCCACCTCCTGGCGCATCTCCCCGTGCCACTCGTTAGCCCGCGCGAGCACCGCAGCCTCGGCTTCGTCATCACCTGAGCGCCACCTCCGTCTGTCTCGTCTTCGTCGAGCTCCCCCGGTGAGCTCCGACCACCCCGAGCCTTTTCATTAATGCTCCTATCATCTACGCACTCGCCCGCGTCTGACCATGTGCCATGTTTGTCTTAGCTCGCTCCCAAGCATTGCCCCCGTCGTCAAACAGAGCCGCCCGACGCCGATGCCGTCTCCGACGAGCAATTTCCTCCGTTCCTGAGCGCCCCTCGCCAAGCCGACCACACGTTGAGCTTCAGCTTCTCCTTGCGAGCACGGTGAGCTACTTCCCTCCTTCCCTTGCTTCCTGTAATCGCCGCGATGCCACCGCCCGAGCGTGCGCCGCCGCCAGCCGCCGCTAGCGCCGCCAGGCAATGGTCAAACACACTGCGTCCATTAGATATTGATCCAGTGGCTGTGATTAGAACTTAGACGAAGGGGTATCACTCGATCTGCGCCGTGCAATCTAAATAAGATCCTACGGCCAGAACAGCTCGATCCACCCGAAGCGGTACCGTCCAATAGAAACACGCCGCGTGGCACTGGTTTCGATTTAAAAACAGAAAATGTTCTATTAGAATTGCAAACTTGTAAAATTCATAACTTTAATTCTACACGTCCAAATTTTGCAAATTTTATATCAATGGATTCAGCAGAACAAGTACTTTGCAAACATGCATTTTGTTTAATGTTTTCCTTCTGGAAAATTGGTTGAATTTGCAGAAACTTGTGTAGGCTTATTTTGAATATAAAAATTGTTCTAGATATATTTTTAATATGAAATATTTGCAAAATGGATTGATTGGAACCTACTGACCATAGGAACCAATTTATGGATTTAAAAATGTATTTTGTGAAGTTACGGAGTAAATAATTGAATTAGCTCATTTCTAGTCAAATAAAAATATTGATTATGATTTAGAAATGATTTTTGAGTGAAACCTTTGGGAAATGATTTGATTCAAACCTTCTGACCCTAAAAACCAAGTTTTGTGAATTAACAACTTATTTAATGAACCATATAAAATCATTACTTTGCTAAAAGATATTTTCAACTACATAAAATATCACCTTATCGTAATATTTAGTTTATGAGATGAAACCTTTTGCAAATGGTTTTACTACTTTATTAAATGAACACTTTGAACTTTATAATGTTTAGAGCCTAGTAGAAACCACGTTTGCAAATAAAACTATCTTTTGCATGCTTGCATGCATGACCTTGTTTTTGTTATTTTATGTGTGAGAAATGGTTTGAATGCTAGTTGAAATTGTGTTTGCTTGATTGAATTGTAGTGAAGTTATAAGAGTGTGATATTTGCAAGATCAAGAAGTGAACCAACATTCTCAACTAAAAAGGCAAGTGACACTATCATCCATGTCCTACTATTTTCATTACACTTAGTGGATTTTTGTAACATGCATGATAAGGACCACTATATTTTATGCTATGCTAAATCCTAATAGGATACCCTTATATCTCCCTTAGTGGAGACATTGTAGTTGTAGTAAGCTTAGCCCTGCTATATATTTGGGATGGGATACATGTTATGATTATATGAAGAGTTGAAAAGATATAGGTTTTTATATAATCAAACAAGTACTCAATGAACCACCTGGGTGGACAAGGATACTCAAGATTGGACAAGGTGGCAACAAAAGGAACCATGTTTATATGGCTATCTCTTTTTGTATGTGCACTAGAAGAAAACCACCCAGGGACTTAGAGTTTGAACATGTTTCTCGTATAGTGGCTTCCATGTACATCCACATGCTAAATGGGCTCTGGCTTAGTCAACTGCATAGTGGAAGACTCATGCATTCTTCAGGTTAACTAGAATAGTGTAAGGGAAATTTATCCCTACATTGGTGCCTGGTAGACAAGCTAGCATTGTGTATTGAGAGGACTTCTATGGAAAGACTTTGTCACATTCTCAATCTGCCAGTACTCCACCTTGGTGAGTACTTATCCAGCGGCCACTGGTGGCATCAAGATGAGATTGTGTCATGTGGGTAAAGTGTACAACTTCTACAGAAGATCAAAATTCTAAGTACTTAGCCGTGTCCCCGGTTATGGACAATACTGAGCAACTAAGGCCTGAAGCTATGGAAGATCTCGACATTCCAATTTCTCAAAGTAAAACTTGATGGTGACAACAAGGGATTTGAAGCATTTGGAGTTTTCCAAGGAGTTCAGAAATATTTGACAAAAGATCAAAACTATTTTGAAAATATAGGATAAAACTATATTGCTTTCTACAAAGGAGCCTAAACCCTACTTAGCCAAATATGCATGTAATGATAGGATCCACTTATTTCTACATAGTAGTGAAACTTGTCAATACAATTCAAATGTATTGACCCTTGTGGCTGCAACTTATTATGTTGCAGGTTTGTTTGATGTTAGTGAAGTGTGTTGAATAGGATTACAAGTCTACAACCAACATGATTTCCTATCGCACTTTGGAGATGAAGGACTCCATGCTATATAGTTATTCTACTGCATTGTAATGAGATAGCCAAATGAGCTATGTAAGATGTAATGAATTATTTTATTCCTGGTTATAAAGTTGTATTATGACCTTTGTTTCTTGATATTACATCTTAACTATGGATGCTAGCTATTGATCCAGGGACTAGCATTGTAAACACAGGGATCTCTACCTTATTAAAGGTTGGGAACTCTACAGTGCCCCAAGACCAGACAACCAGCCCTCCCCACTGCCGCCCGGCCACCGCCACCGTGTCGCCATGCCACCGCCTGCCGCCGTCATGGCCGCCCTAGCCTCCGCCGACTCCCCCTCCTCCTCTCTGGCCCGCTAAACCTAGATCGCCGGAAACCCTAGATCCGCTTATAACGCTCCGGCTTAGGCGAAGCCTGCAGGATTTTCCTCTACTTGACACCACGCCGTCAGGTCGAATCGCGGGGAGAACTACAACCTCCATTTTCGCTGGAACAAGGGAGAGGAAGGTCTTCATTGAGTACCGAATGTGTGACCGACTACGGAAGAGCTGGTGGAACGCAGCGCCGGAAGGATCGTCTACGCGATCTTGAGATCGGCAAGTGTACAACTACATCACCCACAAGAATCTGCTCTCGTTAACCGCTTTGGAATCTTCAAGGGTGAGTTATCTAATCGACTCGTTGCTACAATCTAGTAGATATATCTTGGCTTGTTTGTGGGCATGCGGTAGATTTTTTTTATTTTCCATGCTATGAACCCCTACACTTTTAGATAAGTTTCACACTTGTGTTTCTTGGTAAGGTTTGTGAGTGTGTGTGAAGCAACATGCAAGTATAACAAGTAGTATACAACAATAAAGCACTCAAAGTGTGGAATGGTACCCAAAGACTTCTTATATAGAGATTGTTAACCAATTAGAGACTTTATGGAAATGCTTATGTCTTGCTTTATAATGTATCTTAAAAGAATAACTTTTGAAGAAAAGCTTACTTAACTAAACAAAAGCATTTAAATTTAAAGTTAACTACTTTTAATGTTTCTTCCTAACTCTAATTATTAGGGAAGAATGCATTACTACATTTGAATTGAGCATTAAACTTATAGTTAAGACCTATATGTCTTGAATGTGAACAACACCATATGTTGTTTAATTTATAACACTTCATAAAGTTAAATAAAAATAGCATTAATTTTATTTGAGTGGTGGTTTCGTGTTAATAGAGATGAATGAGGTAATTTTATCCATTTAGGAGTTAGGAATTACTTTTTATGGTTATAGAAATGGTATTATCTAATGTACTTAAGGACTTCCTTTATATGTTAACTGAATTCATTGTTTGTAGAAGAAATGCTAATGAGAATGTTTAATAAGTTAATAATACTATGGTTGTTGGTTTTATAAATGAATATAATCCTTTTGATAAATAATATACACTTACTTTAGAATCATAATCTAGGAATATGCATTTTAAAACATTTTAGGATTATTATAACATCATATTAGAATTATATAAGACTAATACTACTATTAGACTTTCAATGGATAATATTAGAAGTATTAGCAATTTTATATATCCTTTCATGGATTATCAATTTATGAAATAATTTTAAATTCAAGTTATTGGAGTATTAAATTTTTATTTACTTGAAAAGTATATTATTATATTTTTAACATGTATATATTATTTTTTGATTATTTTGGTATATTATAAATATTTTCATGATTTATAAATAATAATATATGATTTTCTATGATTTTTACTTTTCAAAATACTTAATATTAATAAATATTTGGTTAAATGACATATTAATATAATGTTATAGTTTTAGATTGTGGTTTTTATTTTTCTAAGAATTTTAGTGTATTATTTGTATTTTTCTCATTTACCATTATTAATTATTACTTTTAGAATATTTATTAAGTAATAAATACTTAATTAAGTGATATAAAATATATGATAATAGATTTAAATTATAGATATTCTTTTTCTGAACATTTTGATATTATAATATATATTTTTTGATTTAATGAATTACTTATGATTTTCCTTTTTTAATTCATTTTAAATCATTTGGGGAATATTATATAAAAAAATATATTGTGGGAATATAATGTACTTTTATTAAACATAATACATTTCTGAAAATGTGTATAACGCTTACAAAGGGGACCCACATGTCAGGGATTTACCTATTCAAGAAAATTGTTAATAGAAATTATAAAGGATAAAAGAAAATAAATAAATAATAATAATATGACATCAACATGATGTCATGCTGATATCATCCATGGATGATCCTTTAGATTGTGGGTCGATCTGTTGATCGTGAGCACGCGGGCACGCGAGGATGGTTGTGATTCAGCGCTCTACGCTGAGACATGTAGTGGTTGCGCCACCTAGAAATGGTCGCCCGAGACGGCGGCACGATGACGGCCAGTAGCAGCGGCGACAGGTGGTCGTGGCGACGATAATATAGCATGCAAGGAGGGAAACGGAGGTGATCACTCGCACAAGGAGCTCACCTGGAGTGTGTTGAGGGTGAAGGGGAGGCTGATGCGGCCAGCATCAATGATGATGGTGGCGGTTGTATCTCGGAGAGACGTGACCGTGGAGCTTTATTACGGGCACGCGCGGTCGATTCCTTCCATGAAGTGAACCGGGGCAGCACGACGGTTCCGTTGGTGGCCTCTGATGTGCGAGGGGAGGCGTGTAGTGGCGGGTCATGGCGACACCCGCGAGCTAGGGTTCTAGACAAAGGTTAAATTGAGGAAGGGAATGAGGATAAGAAGGAGGAAGGAGATATGCACAGGATTCTTATCCTCCAAAGTGACGCCGGCATCTGCACGAATCGTAGCGTAATGATGGTGGACGGCTGAGCGCCGGACAGCGAGTTGCTTCCTCGTCGGCGTCCTTTTGGCACGGGGAAGAAGAAAGGGAAAATAATTCCCAAAGCGGTATGGCCTTTAGGTAGGCTACGCGTGGGCCCGCATGGGCTCTGTCAGAGTGAGAGGGAGAGAGGAGTGTTGTGCGTTTGGGCAGCAGATAGTGCTTAACTAGGATGGGTCGTGCGCCGGTGCTTCTAGTTATTTCATTTATTTTTAATTTTCTTTTAAATTTCGGTTTTTTTATTTATTTATACTTCTTTTTCAACACCTTTTTAATTAGGATTTCTATAAGATTTGAAATACTAAATCTTGTTGTAAACATTTCAAATATTTTATTGGCCATTCATATTAAGTGATTTCCATTATTTTTTGTGATTTCATAATTCATTTTTTCATTTGAGAGATGCATATATGTAAGAAGAATAAATAAGACTTATGAGTTTAGGGTTTTGGTTTATTATTTAAAAATTTCTGAAACATTATTTTCTTTATTCATTAACAGTGTGTTTATAAATGTTTAAAATGAATTGAATTATTAATAAGAGGTTGAGATATGGCATTCAATAGTAAGTATTTAATACATTATAATGTTTTAAATTTGGTAATTCCTAAAATTGCGTTCACCTCTATTTTCTACTCACATTATTTTATTGTTTAAAAAATACCATAGAAATATTTTGGTGGCCATTTCAAAATAGAGAATAGTTTTATTACAAGAGATAATTTAAGCATGGAATATGATAATATTTTATATACTTCTTATTTAGTTGTTAATAGAAATAAGCTCACCTAACATAATGGTGTGGATCAAGTTTATCATTTAATATAGTGACTCACCACCATTTTATGTGATTTAAACTTTGGATATGAATTTATCATGTAATAATTTGTAGTAAATGTTACTTAGGTGATAAATATGACTCACATGTCATGTAATAATTACTGTTTTATGAGGGTTCCTATTTCCAGGTATTTCTTATGATTCCTAGCATATTCCTCATGCACATAATCCTTCTTTATTCTGGTTAGAAAACAAGGGTTTAGGAATCTATACTTAGTTATGGATGATGTCCAAAACTATAATAACATGGCAAGCTAACCTTCTGATATGATTTATAATAAAATGTGTTCTTAATATTTTTCTAGTAACTTAACTTTAGGTTTTCGTATGATGACCTAGACATGGAACTTTCCATGGCTTGACATATTCTTGGTTAAAGATTCTCAGGAATTCCTATCTTGAATACTTCACTAAGCTTGACTTTAGTTAAGGAATTCCTTTCCTAGATATACTCTGTATAAATCTCTCATCTTATGTACAAAGATCACATATTCCTAAATAAGCTAATCATCTGACTCCACCATATCCATCATCACATGATGTCATGGTCACGTCACTTCTTCCTTACTTATTATCTCTTTTTTCCTTCACTACATAACTTCCACTTCTTAACTACCCTTGGCGAATTCATCCATGTGGTTATTTCTAACTTCTTTAATAAACTCCCTTAACATTCTTTTTCCACTTTGATACGAGTCATAAACGTATCTATAATCTTTGATGTTCCATACTTGTTTAGTATCCACTTTGCTTTGCTTTGTCTACACTTTGAGGTATTTGTATAAGTTTTCTTGGACTAACCTATTAACAAGATGCCATAGTGCCAGTTGCTTGTTTTCTATTGTTTTGATTCCAGAAAAGCCAGAAAATGAATATTCTCAGAATTGAACGGGACAAATTCCGAAGTCAATATTTCACCGAGGATAACATAGAGCCAGAAGACGAGATGGAGGAGGGACACGAGGGGCCCCCACACCCCCTGGCCGCGTGGCTAGGCCTGGCCCGCGCCTGGGAGGGGGCTGCGGTCGCCTCGGGCACCCCCTCGGTCTCCCCCTTCGCCTATAAGAAGCCCTCGATACCAAAACCCTAAGTACCCGTTCAGATCTCCATGAAACGGTCTATAGCCGCCACCACCATCGTCCCTAGATCAAGGGATCTGAAGCTCTTCCCGACACCCTGCCGGAGGGGAGAGATCATCCCGGAGGCCTTCTAAATCACCAGGCCAGCCTCCTGTATGATGCGTGAGTAGTTCCACCTTGGACTATGGGTCCATACAGTAGCTAGATGGTTGTTTCTCCTCCTTTGTGATACCATGCTTAGATCTTGTGAGCTCCATTCATGATCAAGATCATCTATTTGTAATCATGCATGTTGTGTGATACGTCGGAAACGTATCTATAATTTTTGATGTTCCATGCTTGTTTAGTATCTACTTTTCTTTGCTTAGTCTACACTTTGAGGTGTTTTTATATGTTTTTCTGGACTAACCTATTAAAAAGATGCCATAGTGCCAGTTGCCCATTTTCTTCTGTTTTTGCTTCTAGAAAAGTCATAAAATCAATATTCTCGGAATTGGACGAGACAAAAGCCAAAGTCAATATTTTACCGTGGGGAACATGGAGCTAGAGTACGAGACGTAGGGGAGCCACCAGGGGGCCACATGGCCTAGGTGGGCCCGCGCCTAGGGCGTGTGGCCGCCCTGGCTGCCCCCTGTCTCGCCTCTTCGCCTATAAAGACCCCTCGACGCCGAAACCCTAAGTACCCGATCAATATTCCACGAAACCGTCTGTAGCCGCCGCCACCATCGTCCCTAGATCGGGGGGATCTGAAGCTCTTCCTGGCACCCTGCCATAGGGGAGATCATCCTGGAGGCTTTCTTCTTCATCATGCCAACCTCTAGTATGAAGCGTGAGTAGTTCCACCTTGGACTACGGGTCCATGTAGTAGCTAGATGGTTGTATCTCCTCCTTTGTGCTACCATGTTTAGATCTTGTGAGCTCCGTTCATGATCAAGATCATCTATTTGTAATCATGCATGTTGTGTTTGCAGGGATCCGATGGATAGTGAGATTACTATGTCAGATTGATTAATTGTTTTGTTTTATTGATTATATCATGTTTGTGTTGTTTGAGATCTTGCATGCTCTCCGTTTCTAGTAGTTATCTTGGCCAAGTAGATACTAGTGACTCCAAGAGGGGGTATTTATGCTCGATAGTGGGTTCATGCCTCTATTTAATCTAAGGGAAGTTATAGAAATCTCTAAGGTTGTAGATGTGTTGTTGCTACTAGGGAGAAAACAACGGTCTCTTGTTCATGGAACAAGTGGATTTTTTACATTACACACTTTGATTAAAGCAGTTATCTGTTGCTTGCAACTTAATACTAGAGGGGGTTCAGATGATAACCTAAAGGTGGATTACTAGTCATAGATGCAGTTGGATGGCGGTCTATGTATATTGTTGTATTTCCCAATCGAATCTCACAGGATCATGAATGTCTAGTATTGCATTGTTATGCCTTGCTTAGTCCTGTCAAATGCCCTGCTGTAATTTGTTTAACCAGCATGTCATGTTTGTTTATCTTAAGGAGAACTCCTCTAGTGAACTATGGACCCCGGTCCATTCTTTACCATTGATACATCTTCCACTGTTACTGTTTAATTTTTGCAAACCACTATTACCTTCCACACCATACAGTTAATCCTTTGTTTTCAGCAAACTGGTGAGATTGACAACCTCACTGTTCGTTTGGGAAAAGTCTTGAGTTTGTGTTGTGCAGGTTTCCAAGTTGCTAGCGACACCTTTGAGTCGTGTCCTTCCTCCTACTGGTTCGGTAACCTTGGTTTCTTACTAGGGGAAAACTTGCTGATGTGCTCATCACACCTTCCTCTTGGGGTCTCCCAACAAAGCTCTATAATAAATTGAGCCATCATCATTGTGTGTGCGGGGATCCGATGGATATTGAGATTACTATGCCAAATTGATTAATGGTTATATCTTATTGATTCTATCATGTCTATGTTGTTTGAGATCTTGCATGCTCTCCGTTTCTAGTAGCTATCTTGTCCAAGTAGATGCTAATGACTCCAAGAGGGAGTATTTATGCTCGATAGTGGGTTCATGCCTCTATTGAATCTAGGTAAGTGACAGAAATCTCTAAGGTTGTAGATGTGTTGTTGCTACTAGGGAGAAAACAATGATCTTTTGTTCATGGAACAATTGTATTATTTACTTTACAGACATTTCTTAAAGCAGTTATACGTTGCTTGCAACTTAATACTGGAGGGGGTTCGGATGATAACCTGAAGGTGGATTACTAGTCATAGACGTTGTTGGATGGCGGTCTATGTATATTGTTGCAATGCCCAATCAAATCTCATAGGATCATGAATGTTTAGTATTGCATTGTTATGCCTTGCTCCGTCATGTCAATTGCCCCGCTGTAATTTGTTTACCCAGCATGTTATGTTGTTTATCTTAAGGAGAACACCTCTAGTGAACTATGGACCCCGGTCCAAACTTTACCATTGATACATCTTCCACTGTTACTGTTTACTTTCTGCAAGCCGCCATTACCTTCCACACCATACGTTTAATCCATTGTTTCAGCAAACCGGTGAGATTAACAACCTCACTGTTCGTTGGGGCAAAGTCTTGAGTTTGTGTTATGCAGGTTTCCAAGTTGCTAGCAACACCTTTGAGTCGTTTCCTTCCTCCTACTAGTTCAATAACCTTGGTTTCTTACTAAGGGAAAACTTATTGCTGTACTCATCATACCTTTCTCTTGGGGTTTCCCAACGAAGCTCTACAGTGATCTGAGCCACATCAAGATGTTTTCTGGCGCCGTTGCCGGGGAGGCTAAGGACGGCTTCACAAGGGGAGTCCTTCACAACCTTTCTCTTTACTTTGTTTTTTCTTAGTTTCTTTTTCCTTTTTTTGTCTGCTTCTTTTTATCAAAAATTTCAAAAAAAATAGTTTCGTTTGGTTTGCTTTTTCTTATCAAAAAACACAACAAAATTAGTTCCTACTTTAGTTGCTACCATGTATGGTGTGGTTCCAATCACTGTGTCACCTATGGAAAGGATCTTTACTTTCAAACATGGAAGTGAAGAGAGTTTGAAAGAAGCTTGGTCTAGAATTTCTGATTTACAGGAAAAACTGAGCCTAAGATGAGTCTAGGCCTAATTATTAGCAGTTTATACCATGGTCTTGCCCTTTGTTATACATATGCTTTGGATGCTGTAGCAGGGAGAGATATTTTTCAATGTAATGAGAATGAAGATTTGGATGCCATAAAGAAATTGATTACAATTTATAATTTGCCTAGCAAGTCTGATTCTTCCTTTATAAACATATATGCTAGGTTGAACACTTGAGACCAGTACAATTGCTTTGAAAGATTGCTATAACATTCTTAGAGAGCACCATGATTATGTTCCACTAAATTCTGAGCCTTCAAAATGGTTTCCTACAATAAAATTTGCTATAAACAATGAAACTTTTGATGCTCGTTGTGATATCATGTCTGAATTTTGTCTTATGCCTAAAGATATTTATGAGTCTTTGAATCTTTAAGGACTTTCTGAAGGAGGAGAAGAAATATCTCTTACCAATAATGCAACTATATTACCCATTGGAATAGCTGAAGGAGTGTTTATAAAGATCTCGGGGAAAGTGGTGTCTACTGATTATCTTGTTATTGAATGTGTAGGAAAATAGTAAATTACATATTCATACCACATTTGGGGCAGCGGTAACGAGTTGGTGCATACTTTGGTACTTTTAACAAGTAAGTGCAATTTATGGGGCAGCCAACGACAGATTGCTCAAAAACTCCTTTGATAGCGTTTTAACCTCGCAGGCCTGCTATTAGATGCTGACTAGGACAAAACGGTCGTTGGCCACCGTTAGCGGTCGCGACGGCTAGAGCACCTGGTCCGACCCGACCCGGTCGAAAACCTAGCCACTCTTTTCCCCTCCACTCCCAGCACCTGCCGCTCTCCAAGCTCATCCGTCGCCATTGCATCACCGCGCCGCGTCGTGCCACCGCACCCCACCGTCGCCATGCCCTCCAGCAATCATTCCGAGAGCAGCCAGGACAGCATGCTCTCTGACTTCGCCGAGCAGCACGGCCTCAGTCCTCTCAAGCCGGTAAGTCTACACAGTTAGGGTTAGGGTTTGTCCAATTCGGGAATTTTTCGTTGATTTGGCCTCGAATGTTAGGGTTAGGGTTTAATCTTTGCTCCATCTGCCCTTGTTTAGATCCCAGAAATCATTTTCGACCCAGAGTAAACCGGCTATGATGATTGCAATTTGAGGTGCAAGCATGACATGCCCATGTACTGATACGTTTGCTTTGATCAGTATAATGAGAGAGAGAACACATGGAGGAGGTTTCTGGCCTGTGGAAACGAGGTATGTGCAATGACCACCATTTTGATCTGACCATTATTTATGTACAGAAACATTTTAATATGACCTGGCCACCATTTGAATAAGACCACCATTTAAATAAGAGCAACATTGTAAATTAGGTATGTGCAATGTATAATGAAGAGATGGAAAGTACATTATAGTACATGACCAGCAAATTGTTTTAAGTTTTTCTTACCTCTGCCTTTATAATTAAGATACATAGTTAATTAAATAGCATGGCTTGTTGGTTCTTTGTGTAATTTAGCTACATAGATAATTTAGCTACGTATTGTAGATTATAGTATATGACCAGTACATTATTTTAAGTTATTTTTGGATCTTATTGATTCTTTGTGTAGGATCAGGCTATGTGTGACAAAGTGGATTAGGTAGATTGGCCGTGGCCATCAACACTCAAAAATAGTCTGCTCAAGCTATAGAGCATGTATGATTTCGAGAGTGAAAGTAGAATGCATGGTAACATTGAGTATGCCACTAAGAATTTTGAGCTGCACAAGCAACTGGGGAAGGCTTTGGAGTATGTTGCAGACTTGTAAAACCATGACTATGAGCTTGAAGTGTCCAAGAGGGAGAAGGAAGAGAAACTGGTTGCCTCGCTCGAGGAAGAAAACAAGAAGATGCATACTCAGCTGGCAAAGAGGCCCAAGGCAAATGATGATTATGCTGCTTTAAAGGAAGAAAAGAAGAAGCTGGAGCACTATGTTGCAGATCTTCTCAAGCTCTCCCATGATCAGAAGGACAAGATGAAGAAGATAGTCCATATTTATGGTGAATGAGTTGTTTGCATGTTCTTGTAATGGATTAGTAGTTTATACTGAATGTTGAACATCATGTTATGTAATGGATTATTCCTCTAGTAGTTTCTATCTGTGTTGAAGTGGATTCTAAATCATGTTATGTAATGGATTTTTAGCCTGTATCTGATGCATCTATTTGTCTAATGGATTATAAATATTTGCTATGATGAGAATGGTGGCGCCGCCCATTTGTCATCGCCGGAGTAGTCACCTCTACGGCGGAGCCCATTTATGGCATTTGCATAATTTGATTCTCACAGATGCATAAATGGACCAAATGCAGCACTACATAACAGGAAGCATGTCATGCCCATTACAACATAGATAAATCTCACATCATGTCCATATTTATCTAATTTAAAGTTCAAATGGGCATGGATTACATCATGTCCATCTCACTCCCAAAATATTAACTATGGTAAGGCATAAAGTAAGTGCATGTCCTTTACAACACAGTTAACTGATAAAATTAACTAATATGATTCAGTTTGAAGGGTCGTCTTCCTGATCTGGTGGAACATAACCACAATTCATGTAAGCCATGTCTGTCGGGGATATGACCCCAGATACCCTAAAGATGAGGTATCGGAAGATACAAGAGGATATAGAATGATTTAATACGAAATGAGATAAAAGGAACGCCATCCGAGATAAGTAATATGAGGAATAGAAAGTAAAAGAGGAAGAGGCTGCCTGGGCCGAATTATAGAAATCCCGGCCCTGTCCTGGGCCTCCTAAGCCGAATCAAGACCAAAAACGGGAATAACCCGGCTGGGCCGAATCGCCGCATCCGGCCCATCGCCGAACTGCCTCCGGCATAAGCAGCGCTCCTGCCAACGTCGCGCTCACCTCTCCTGCTCCCGCCGACGTCGCTTCAAGACTCCCGCCGATCAATCAAGGCTCTCGTGCCGAAGTTTCCTTGTCTTCGCCCGGGTGGGCCGAAGCTAGTTGATTCGGCCCACTACGAGTCCGGCCTTCCCCCATGACCACGCTGGGATGGCAGGGTCTCGCCTGGCTGGGCCGGAAACCATCACACCCGGTCCATCGCGGGACCGCCCAGGCTCTGCAACGCCGACCTTGCCGACCTCCCCGGGTGGGCCGAATCAAAGGAGTCTTGGCCCACAGCAGATCCCATTAACCCGGCCTGCACCTCAGACTATGGGCCAGCAAGGAGGAATCCAGGCTAGGCTTCACTAGGACGAATCTCAGAATACCTCGGCTGGGCCCTTTAATATGTGACCCAGGCTGGGCCGAATCAATCTTCCACCAGGCCGAATTACACTTCCTAAGGTCGAATAATATTGTTATGTACAACATCTTATTCATTTCCAGATGCGCCTTCAACATCCACCTCGACGCACCATCAAGTCAAGACAAGACCAACAAGTATTGTGCCAGTCTTGGGAGCCCACCAGCTCAGACTGGCACATGACGTATGGAATATGCCTATGGCATCTAACAAGATGCTAGGGATATGCTCTTGGCATCAAATAATATGCTAGGGAATATGCCTGGCATATCCAAAGATGCCAAGGCATATGCTGAGCATCTCTAGAAGATACCTAGAATATACCATGTAGATGCCAAACGTGTAGAACAAGTCTTGTCCCCTGGGCTCCCCTTTATAAGGAGCACCAGGGGGATCGTTACAAGGGAGGCCCCGAAGGGCTCTTCCCCTCTGTGCTCAATAGGAGCTCTTCTTCTTCCTCCAGTCTCACAAAGAGATCTAGATAGAGGCATAGGAGATACAGCTCAAGGAGCATGATTGTAGCCACAAGTATGGCAAGATTATAAGAGATTAGATGTAGAGAAAGAGGTCTTATCTCCACATGAGAGCCTCAATCCTAGATACATTGTATTTCTCTTTGTTCATATGAGTGCGGTCTTCACTGCATCATCCGTCCCCGGATTCCTCCATGTCCATCGGCCCCAACTTTAGCCTACCCATGGCATATGCCGTGATACCACCACGACAATGTCCTTGACCTCTTGTATGATGGATATCCTGCTTCATACTCTGACTCTGTGGCTCTTATAGTAGATCTTGGTGGAGCAAGTCCTTGACCTCTTGTTGCAACAGTGCTCTAGCTTGTCGAAGAACTTGGAGCAGGAGCTCTTGGAGGAGCTCTAGGAGGATCACTTGGAGGAGCTCTTGGAGGAGCACTTGGAGGAGCTCTAGGAGGAGCTCTTGGAGGAGCACTTGGAGGATCATCTTCAGCTATATTCTGCTTGTAAGATAAACCAGCCAGTCAGCAGCAATGCAAGTTAAAACAATAACCACAAGTTAAAACAAATGACAGCAATGCAGGTTACTAACCACATGTTTGTCCTTTCTAGCAAGTAGATCTGCCCTCAGATCTTTAGTGCAACTTGTGTACCTATGGCCTTGCAAATTGCAGTTTGAGCAGGTAATTTTTCCCATCCTTGAGGTATCTTCGGCTTTGGGCTTATCAAATTTCCCCTTCCTTATCTTCTCTTGGTTTCTTCCTTTACTAATCTTGAAGTCAGGAGGTACAATGTCAGGAGTGTTGGTCTTTGTCTAATCATGTTGCCCAGGCACTGGAAAGATGATATGCTTGAATGCTTCAATGTTCATTGTTTTCTTGAAGAAATTGCTCACATAGTCTTCAGGTTTTTGCTTGGCCTTGATTATAGCAGAGCAAGCATGATTGCAAGGAAGCCCTGTGACATCCCATCTCCTGCATCCATAAGTTCTAGCCACCAAGTCCACAACATGTATCTGGTCACCTTTTCCATTTGTCACTTCCCGCAGATCAGTGCCTGAAATTCTTGGTGTGCAAGGTCAGGAGTATGTCTTTGCAAGCTCTAACTGCTTAGTGAAGTGAGGCGTGATCTCCCACCTAGCAGATTGGCCACCAAATCTCTTTTCATGATTCCTAACCATTAAATTATTTTTATTCCAGTAAGCATTGTTATTATGGGCTTCTTCCTCACATCCAAGATATATCTGTTGAACACCTCATTGAGGTTGTTAACAACCAGGTTTGTCTTACAATTGGTATCAAATGCATGCCTTGCCCATGTGTGTGGTGGTATCTTACTCAACCATTTCCATGTATATTCACTCTCAAGCTTTAAAGTTTCCATTGCAGCCTCAAACTGAGACCTATGGTAGGCATAGCTGGCTCTGTCCATGCATTTCTTCAAGTCTTCTCCTCTGAAACCAGCTGTTTGAAAATTTGCATAAATGTGTCTTAAACAATATCTTTGATGGGCAGAAGGAAAGACTTGTGTCACTACTTTGAGAAGTCCCTGCATTTAAATATGACTGGCAATTAAATAAGACAAGCATTTCAATATGACTAGCAATTAAATAAGACAAGCATTTAAATATGACTAGCAATTAAATAAGACAAGCATCTAAATATATACGCCAATTAAATAAGTCAAGCATTTAAATATGAATTGCAATTAAATAAGACAAGCATTTAAATATGACTAGCAATTAAATAAGACTAGCAATTAAATAGGACAAGCATTTTTACAGGACAAACCTTTTGACTGTCAGACATAATTGTGTAGGGTCCAAACTCTCCTTTGTTCACCACCTGAAGCATACTTCAACTGAGTCAAAAACCAACACCAATTGGTTGTGTCCTCTTTTGGAACGACTGCAAAGGCGATAGGGAACATGTTGAAGGAAATATGCCCTAGAGGCAATCATAGAGATGATTATATTTCATATGTATCCATGAGTTATTGTAATGTTCCTTGTATATCCATATCAGGCAACTTGTATTGATTGACAATTATGTGATTTTTTTTGTAAAACTCTTTACTTGTATGGTTATCGAATAGTTGTCCCTAGTCGGAGTTCATGTGAGGACACACATGAATATTAGACTAGCACATCGATTGGTTGATGACTATGTTTCGCAAGTCATAGACATGGAGATGTCAAACCAATGATGTGGACACATGTTATGTACATGGGGTTGGACTGACCCGACTTGAGACTGGCAATTAGACTTGCAGCTCTCTCTACACATCGTGTATGTTTTGTCCTTAGACCTGAGATTGGCGGCATGTACTTGAGATGTGGATCGACCTACTTTGAGGCTATCAGACGCTGCTCCGTAACTGGGTAGTTATAAAGGTAGCTTTCGGGTTTGTCCTGAAGCATGCTGCAAGGCATGGTCAATCAAGATGGGATTTGCCCCTCTCTTCTTGAGAGAGATATCTCTGGGCCCCTCGAGTGATTGAATCCAGAAATGCATGGCCGTGCTACATTAGGTTAAGAGTTAACCTAGTAAAGGGATTCCGAATCACGGTATCGAGAAAGGGAGGTCAGCTTGGATCTAGACCAAATATCGTGAGGCAAAGGGAAAGACATGTACTAAACCTTGTGATGGTTCATCCAATATGATTTTTGTATGTGTTTAGGAGTTGGCACGTCTTGCTAGAGGCCGCTACCAACTATTGACAGAATAAGTGTATTCGTGTCATGTCTATACGTATATGAACCTATAGGGTCACACACTTAAGGGGCTAGAAGCCTAATGAGGATTAGATCCAAACTAGACCAGGCTTAGGCTACTAATGGGCTGCTAATGTAGAAGCCCACTAGGGACGCCTATATAAGAGAGGGTGGGGCGAGCTGACCAAGGTTAGACCATTCCACCCAACCGCCATTCCTTACCCTGACGCTTCCACCCCGCACGTGTGGATACCTCGGGGGTGCTGCATCTGTGGCACTTGGACGAGTCGTGCAAGGGGAGCTGATCGTGGGAGGAGGACGAGGAGGAGCGTAGAACATCTACACTGCCTCGACGCGCTTCATCAAGTTCCGCAACTGCGCATCTAGTGGTAATCCTGTGATCTATGACAACAGTATTCCTGGTTTACGCGGTAGAAAATTTTGATTTGCGCTAGTGTAGCCTAACGGTATCCCTTCACATGTTGTTATTCCCATCTCGCCCTGTTGCAGCTAAAATTTGAGCACCAATGCATAGTTTGATGAAGCATCCATCCAAACCTGCATTACAAAACAAACTTTAGGGAAATAAACATAAAAAATAGCACCAACATACACAATTAGCAAGTAAATGAAGAGTACCTATGAATGGCCTGCAACCTTTCAGAAATCCCTCTTTGGTTCCATTTAAGCAGAAGAAAAGACCATGAAAAGTGGGACTTGGATGGGGATTTTCTTCAGAAGGAGGAGGGATAACTATTTGCAAAATTACCCTACTTCCAGGGTTTGTATCAATCACTGTTTGTGCCCAATCTCTACGTCTGAAGTACTGCTCTCTGTGATCACCCAAGACAGCATCCAGTGCATGATTCTTAGCCCTATATGCCATCATCGTAGGCACCACAACATCATACTACAACTTTGCTTTATCAATCAATGTTTGAATGCATGTATTAGGATATGATCTGAAGAGACTCTCATACCTCTTGGCTAGCCATTTTGCACTAACTCTTGAATCTTTCCTTTCACTTGAAGTCTCACATGTATGCACATTGTGCATCTTCCTAATAACCATTGTCTTCTCTCCTTTTATCACTGATGCTGTCATGTAGAAAGGACATGGCTTTTTTGGGCAATCCACAATGATACTAACATTGGAGTTTCTGTGATACTCGTAATTCCTACTTTGTGCTATATGCAAATGAACCAATGCATCTCTGATCTGCTCTGCATTTGTAAAACACATGAACACTGCAAGTTGCTCATGTGCTTACAGTATTTTGTCATCATACCATACCCTAGGTGGCCTTTTCTTTGCTCTGCTCTTTCTACCCTTACGTGGAACCATTGACAATGGTTCAAACCCATCATCATCATACTCTGGCAGAAAACCAGGGCATTTATCTTCATCATCAGATGGTATAAATTCTGGTTTATCAACAATTACCACAGCTGAATGGGACCTTTCAGTGGGTCCTTTCCTCTTAACAGGCAGCTTCTTTGGCCTCTGAGGTGCAAGCACATGTTCATCATGTGCTTCACCAGCTAGTTCAACACCTGTTTGATTTGCACTTACAAACAAATCTTCAATGTCAGTATCACCTTGACAGTGTGTCATTGGATCCTCTTTCTGTTGTCTCATCTCCTCCAAGATCTCATCCACTTCAGACTAATCCTTCTTCCTCATTTCTTCAGTATTAGCAAAGTCTCCCATGTTAAACTCTGCATCATCTGAGCTCATATATGCATCCTCATCACTGTCCCACAGTGCTATTTCTTTCCCTGCCTGAATATTCAATACGTCTTGGTTGTCCACTACTAGATTGTTACTAGCTACTTGACTAGTAAACACCTGACCATCATCATCCACGGTAAACACAGACTGTTCAATGAAATAGTAACAATAGTGGGGGTCAACGATCATGTTCTGCATCAAGGCTTCCCTAAATCTAATTTACCCAAATGATAACATTGACTACTCTACTCCTAGGATAGAGGAGAAGAACTTACCCAAATCCGCCGGCTTCATTACCGGTTCTGCCACATCCGGGAGCTCTCGGCATCCTGTCGCCGATGGACGGGACGGCCATAGCTCATCGAGGCCATCGTCGAAGACACCTCCATCTCCAGGACTCCAGTCATTGAAGAAACCCTTCCCGCCGCTATCGCCCTCCTCCATATCGAGCAAGAATTGGGGGGAAAGAGTGGCTAGGTCTTCGATCGGGTCGGGTCGGACCAGGCGCTCTAGCCGTCATGACCGCTAACGGTGGCCAACGGCCGTTTTGTCCTAGTCAGCATCTGACAGCGGGCCTGCGGGGTTAAAATGCTATCAAAGGAGTGATACGTCGGAAACATATCTATAATTTTTGATGTTGCATGCTTGTTTAGTATCTACTTTGCTTTGCTTTGTCTACACTTTGAGGTATTTTTATATCTTTTCTTGAACTAACCTAATAACAAGTTGCCACAGTGCAGCTTACTGCTTTTTCTTACTTTTTGGTTCCAGAAAGGCAGAAAATCAATATTCTCGGAATTGGACGGAACAAAAGCCAAAGTCAATATTTTATCGTGGACGACACGAAGTCCAAAGGGGAGACAGAGAGGCGAACCAGGGCCACCACACACCCCCTAGGCGCGGGTGAGCCCACCCCGCGCCTGGGTAGGGTGTGGCCCCCCTGGCCGCCTCCCACCCTCGCCTCTTCGCCTATAAGAAGCCTCCGATGCAGAAACCCTAGGCACCCGATCAAAACTCCACGAAACCTTCTATAGCCGCCTCCACCATCGTCCCTAGATCAGGGGGGATCTAAATGTCTTCCCGGCATCCTGCCGGAGGGGAGATCATCACGGAGGCCTTCTTCTCCGATATGATGCGTGAGTAGTTACACCTTGGACTATGGGTCCATGTAGTAGCTAGATGGTTGTATCTCCTCCTTGTGCTTTCATATATAGATCTTGTGAGCTCCGTTCATGATCAAGATCTAATCTATTTGTAATCATGCATGTTGTGTTTGTTGGGATTCGATGGATATTGAGATTACTATGTCAGATTGATTAATGGTTTTGTCTATTTGATACTATCATGTTTTTGTTGTTTGCGATCTTGCATGCTCTCCATTGTTAGTAGCTATCTTGGCCAAGTAGTTGCTAGTGACTCCAAGAGGGGGTATTTATGCTCGATAGTGGGTTCATGCCTCTAGTTTCCAAAGGAAGTGACCGAAATCTCTTTGGTTGTAGATGTGTTGTTGCCACTAGGGAGAAAACAACGGTCTCTTGTTCATGGAACAAGTGGATTGTTTACCTTACACACTTTGCTTAAAGCAGTTGTCTGTTGCTTGCAACTTAATAATGGAGGGGGTTCAGATGATAACCCAAAGGTGGACTTCTAGTCATAGATGCAGTTTGATATGTCCAAAACGTATCTACTTTCTCGAACACTTTGCTATTGTTTCTCCTCTAAACTTGTGTGATTTGGATACAACTAACACGGACTGACGCCGTTTTCAACAGAATTACGTTGGTGTCTTGTTTTTGTGTAGAAAATGAACTATCGGGAAAAATCCCGGAAAATACGCCAAAAATTATATTTCACCAGAAGATCCATGGAGCCAGAAGATGAGACGGAGAAGGGGCTGTTGGAGATATGCCCTAGAGGCAATAATAAATGTAGTTATTATTATATCTTTGTGTTTATGATAAATGTTTACATTCATGCTATAATAGTATTAACAAGGAAACATTAATACTTGTGTGATTTGTAAACTTAATTTGAAGTCCCTAGTAAAAGCCTCTATATAATACTAGCTTGTTGGTTAATAGATGATTGTGGTTTCCCTATCATGAACATTGAGATGTTATTAACAACAAGATCATATCGTTAGGAGAATGATATGGTGGACATACTCCTATAGGTAAGCATAGCATAAAGATCAAGTCATTTCAATAGTTCAATTGCTATACACTTTCTGATACATAGTAACCTAATTCCTTCGACCATGAGGTCATGCATATCACCTTTACCGGATGGATGCTTTGATGACATCAAACACCACACCGTAACTGGGTGGCTATAAAGGTGGCATTGAGTGTTCGGAAAGTATTGGTTGAAACACATGGATCAAGAGTGGGATTTGTCCATCTATATTACGGATACATATACTCTGGGCCCTCTCGGTGAAATGTCATCCAATTAGCTTGCAAGCATGTGACTGGCTCACCAGGGATCACATATCACGGGAACGAGAAAAGAGTACTTATCGGTAACGAGGTTGAACTAGGTATGTAGAGATACCGACGATCATAACCTCGGATAAGTAAACTATCGTGAGACAAAGGGAAATTGGTATCGTATGTAAGTGGTTCATTCAATCGCAAAGTAATCATAGAAATATGTGGGAGCCATATGAATTTCCAGATTCCTCTATTGGTTATTGTTCGGAGAAGTGTCTCGATCATGTCCGCATAATTCACGAACCGTAGGGAGACACACTTAAGGATTCGACGTTGTTTGAGTAGTTATGGTATGATGAGAAAGAGACCGAATGTTGTTCGGAGTCTCGGATGGGATCCGAGATATCACGAGGAGATCCGGAATGGTCCGGAGAATAAGATTCACATAAGGAAAGTCTCGTTTCGGAGTTGGGGAATGATTCCGGTGTTTTCATCGGGAATGTTCTAGAAGGTTCCGGAATGTCCGGCACTCCGGGGGGGAAGGGTACATGAATGTGTTATATCAAGTTGATATGATTGCATCATGTACTCGGTGTCGTCGCTGTTTGAAATAAAGGATTTAATCAAATCCTAGTTTGAAAAGTCAAACGGCTAGTTTGAAAGTCAAACGACAGTTCTCGAAAAGAGGAGGAGGAGTGGGAAACCGAGTTGGGGAGGGAATCCCTCCTCCAACCGGCGGCGCCCACCCAAGCCAAGTTGGGGAGGGACTCCCCTCCCTACCCTTGGCCGGCCGCCCCCCTCCACCTATATAAGGAGGGGCAGGGCTCCCCTCCTTGATACACAACTCCTACTCCTCCAAACCCTAGCCCCAAGCCGCCGCCGGCCCCTAGGGCACCAACTCGCCGCCTAGCTAAACCCTAGCCAGCTTGTCCCTCCTTGGTGTCTAAACCCTAGAACACCGAGGACTCTCTCATACTCCATCATACTCGCTCGGCTTAAGGCGAAGCCTGCGAGATCTCCCTCTACTTTCGGTACCGCCACGTTGTCTTTGGAATCGCGAGGAGAGTGCTACAACCTCCGCCCTCTGGAACAAGGGAGAGGAAGGTCTTCATCATCGAACGTGTGACCGATGCGGGAGCGCTTTAACGCAGCGCCGGAAGGATCATCTACGCGATCTTGAGATCGGGAAGAGTACGACTACATCACCCACGAGAATCCGCTCTCGTTAAACACTTTGGAATCTTCGAGGGTGAGTTATTCCATCGACTCGTTGCTACAATCTAGTAGATAGATCTTGGCTTGTTTGTTTGTATGCGGTAAAAAAAATTTGTTTTCCATGCTACGAAACCCTACAGGGGCCTGGGGGGCCCACACCCATGCCAGGCGGGCCCTGCTGGGCGCTGGGAATCTGCACCTCCAGCACCCCTCGCCTCCCTCTGCGCCTATAAGTTGCCTTTCGACCTAAACGCCGAGGGGGGTTCGACAGTTTTATAGAAAGAGTTCCGCTCTGCCGCCGCCACCAGAAACCAAGATTCGGATCCAGAAACTCTGTTATGGCACCCTGTCGGGACAGGGAATTTGGAGAGGATCATCGCCATCGTCATCACCAACGCATCTTCATCAACCACCGATGTTTCCCTCATCCATGAGTGAGTAATCCCTGCTGTAGGCTTGGAGATGGTAGGGATTGGATGAGTTCTATCATGTAATCGAATAAGATTTTTAGGGCATAGTGCCTAGTATCTCTGTTAGTGTTATTTGACCTTGTTGAAACTTGTTGTGCTTAATGCTTGTCACTAGGGCCCGAGTGCCATGATATCAGATCTAAACTTATTACTGAATCATTATGATAGTATTGTTTGTGATCTTATCTTCAAGTTGTGTACACATATCATTGTTTGGATCCAAAGGCCCCAAAGTGACAATAATTGGGACAACCGGAGGGGATGGCTGTGGTGTGAGGATCACATGTATTCACGGAGTGTTAATGCTTTGCTCCGGTGCTCTATTAAAAGGAGCACCTTAATTGCCAGTAGTTCCCTAGAGGCCTCACTCCCACGGACTGGCTGGATAGAAGATGTTGTGCAAGTTCTCATTGCGAGCACGTATGACTATATTTGGAGCACATGCCTAGGATTGTTTAGTACTTGGATGTTTGTTATTATTTATCTGCAATGCCCTAGATCTTGAAGTTACATGTTTAGAATCGTCCATGCAACGCCCGTCCATCCATCCCTATGCCTACTGCACTCGAATCCCACTGTATCGTTACTGTTACTATTGCTACTGTTTCACTGTTGTTGTTGCTTTACTGTTGCTACTACCAAACTATTACTACTGATAAACTTCTATGAGCAAGAACTATTTCTAGGTGCAGCTAAATTGACAACTCAGTTGTTAAGGCTTGCAAGTATTCTTTGGCTCCCCTTGCGTCGAATCAATAAATTGGGTAATACTACCCGCGAAGACTGTTGCGATCCCCTATACTTGTGGGTCATCAAGACTATTTTATGGTGCCATTGTCGGGGACCATAGCTTTATCTATAAGTTCAATTGGATCTATTATTGTTCACTGCTACTCCTTTCATCATGGGGAAGTCTCGTGATGGAAAGTTCCCTATTTTTTATCCACTACAAGAAGAGGTACAGTCCTAAACACCTCTACTGCTCTTGATTCACCGTCTATTATAAGTAAGCTTGTTACACCACCACCACATACACATGCTACACACACTAATACTACTGCTGAGTCTGAAACTGCTTTTGATACTCATGATGTTACTTCTACTATGCTTGATGCGAGTAGTTCATTAGGTCCTTTTCTATATGCTACTATGGCTAGTCTACGAAATACCGAAACTCCTAGTGAAGACATTGTTACACCTGTTAGCTCACCTGAGTCTAGTGAGAGTTATGATATTAATGATGGTTACATTGAGTTCACTAATGATTTTGTTGAAGAGTGCCGAAACACACATGGTACTAGTGCTATTAAGAGTCTCCTTGCTAGATGTACTATTATGCCTAAGTTGTCCTCTGATCCTAAGTTTGCCACCTCTCCCATAGATATTAAAGATAAAGATTATGATTTCTCTCTTGATTTATCTTATTTGGATATTGTTGAGAAATAACCTTTCTGTGGGACTGAAAATGAGAGTGTTGTGGCTCATATGAATGAGCTTTCTACTATGAGTGCTTTATTCTCTGATGATTTTAAGATGTGCAAGTACTTTGTTACTAAGATCATCCCTTTTCCACTAAAAGGAGTAGCTAGGGCTTGGTTTAATAGATTACCTCCTGGTTCCATTGATAGCCCTGATTGCTTGATTGCTTCTTTCTTCCAGAAATATTTTCCTCCCGGTGCTAGACATGCTGCTTTGCAAAGACTTTTTTATTTTAAACAGGGAGAAGAAGAGAAATTGCCTGAGTCATGGACAAGGTTCTGTGCCTTGATTCATGCACATCCTGGATGTCCATTACCCAAGAATGAGCTTCTTGATATTTATTATAATGGACTAACTGATGATTTTAGGACCTACCTAGATAGCTTTGCTGATTGTGTTTTCAGGAAAAGGACTCCTACATATGCTGAAGAATTAATGGATAAAATAAGCAAGAATTATGATGATTGGACTTCAACTGAGCTGAATACACCTGAGCCTATTACTCCTAAACCAGTTGTGCCTGAACCAGTTCCAACACCAACACCAAAGAAGAGGGGAGTTATTGCATTAAATGATGAAGTGACGAAGGAAGCTAAGAAGTGTCTAAAGGAGAAAGGTATTAGAGCTGAAGATGTGAAGAATCTACCTCCTATAGAAGAATTATGTAAGCCAATTACCCACTCATCTACTATTGAGTTACACTCTCTCCAACACTTTGATGAATGTGATATTCCTTATGGTAAGCCTCTTGATCAATGCTTAGAGGAATTTTACATTTTTATTGTTAAACAAGGTCATTTTAATAAACAAGTTCAGAATCATTTATTGGAAAACTCTAGAGCTATCAATGAGTTGTAATGCTAAGGTATAAAAACTTTCAAATGGTTCAAATTCAACTTGATAAACTTGCTAAGGTACAAAAGGATATGCTAGTTAATGCTTCAGGAAATAAACATGCTTATGGAATTAGAACTAGGAGTGGTATAGCTACTCAAGATCCTTTATATCCTGAAGGACACCCTAAAAGAATTGAGCAGGAGTCTCAACAAGGTAAGAGTAGTGGTAGTCCTCGTAAGAGAAAGAAAAAGAAACATAGAATAGTTGAGGAACCACTTGAACCTACTGTAGATCCTAATAGTATATATGTCTCTGATGCTAAAACTGAGAGTGGTAATGATAAAAATGATGCTCCTGATAAGGAGGAAGTTGAGGAAGAATCTGAGAAGCACACTAAGAACACTAGGTACACAAAGGAAGATTTTATTGCTAATAAACATGGTAAAGAGAGAGAACCTTGGGTGCAGAAACCTACGCCTTTTCCAGGTAAGAAACACAAGTCAAAGGAGGAAGAACACTACAACAAGTTTTGTGAGTGGATGAAACCTTTATTCTTGCAAATTCCTTTGACTTATGCTATTAAATTGCCTCCTTATTCAAAGTATATGAAGGATATTGTCTATAATAAAAGGAAGATTCCTAATGAGGAGATTTCTACTTTGCTTGCTAATTACTCCTTCAATGGTAAGGTTCCAAAGAAACTTGGTGATCCAGGTATACCAACTATTCCTTGCTCTATTAAGAATAATTATGTTAGAACTGCTTTATGTGATTTGGGAGCTGGAGTTAGTGTTATGCCTTTTTCTCTCTGCAAGAGGCTCCAACTAGAAAAATTGATACCAAATGATATATCTTTGCAAATGGCTGATAAGTCAACTACTATTCCTGTTGGTATATGTGAGGATGTTCCTGTTCAAGTTACTCATAATTGCATGGTTTTAACTGATTTTGTTGTGCTTGAAATGCCTGAAGATGATAATATGTCTATTATTCTTGGGAGACCTTTTCTTAATACTGCAGGTGCTGTCATCAATTATAATCAAGGAAAAGTAACATTCAATATTAATGACATAGAGCACACTGTATATTTCCCCAAGAAGGTTGCTAAAACATATTGCCTGCATTCCATTGAAAATATTGAGAGCATCAAGGTTGGAGAAATATATTGTCCCATTCCACAAGAAAATTTTGAAACTATTATGATTGGGACCATTGCTATCAAGCATGAGGTAACATAATCACCTTGTGGAATGCAAAGTTTTGCTTTATATAAGATTGTTTTGGTAACAAGACTTGATCAACCCTGTTAACAAAAGGATTTTAATGAACAAAATAATGTTTTCACTGTGGTTATTCTTGCTTTCTTTTACTTTTCTCCCTCCTAGTCTTTGCCTTTCTTTTGCTAGCTTTCGTTTTGTTAGTTGTTTGCTTGTTAGAGTTTCTTAGAGCTGCTGTAGTTTGGCTTTTGGTTTGCTTTTGTTTCTTCTGAAAAAACTATTTCTGCGAGAAAATCAATTTTCATACCCTGAAAATTGGCCAAAAATAAAGTTTCCCGAAAAATCCCAAGAAATTCAAAATAAAAATTTCCTCGAAAAAGGGGCAGAGAGACACCTGAAGTGACCCAGGGGGACACCCCAGGCCACCACACCCATGGTAGGCGCGGCCTACCAGGGGTGGCGCATAGGGGGGGTCTGGCCCACCTGGGGCCCTCGAGGCTGCCTCCTCAAAGCCACCTTCTTTCTCTCTCCTGAAAAACACCAGAAAACTTTCTCAAGCTCGAGTTCTTGCTGTTCTTGCTTGCGATTTTCGATCTCCTTGTTCAGCCCATGTCAAGTGCTGATTTTTGGAGGGTTTTCTCCTTGGTATGTGCCTCCTCCACTTGTCCAATTAGATTTGTGATTGGTAGATTGTATCTTGAGTATTTTGCTGCTATAGGTGACAGGTTGTTTGAGCTTGCATGCTTGTTATATGCTTAGAAACTTTATTTTTATGCATGTGTAGCCCTCTAGCAAGTTCCTATAGTAGTTGCTCTTCATTTATCAACTTATAAATCACTTGGTTTGATGTTTGTCTAAAAATTTCAGAATTAAAGAAAGGTCATGGACAACCATACATTTGGTGAAATATTTGAGAGTGATGCACCTAGAAGGGCAAGGCTTCCAAGGTCATCCACCAGTACTAGACCCTCATACAATGAGGATCTCATTACTCCGCGATTTGGTGACGAGGGAGATGAAGGGGATGCGCACCCCTCCACCTTTCCTTGCCAAACTTTCTTGTGGGATGCTGGGATTCCTAATGATTTTATGACTTTGGTTCGGAAGGCTGGACTAACAAGTTACATGCAGGATGAGAGCGCACAATATGCTTTGCTCACTAAAACATTTGTGGAGAGCTTTTATTTTACTAACAGCGTGTTCAAGCCAGCCGTGTCTTTCAAAATTTATGGCAGGGCTCATTCTATGACTTTGAAGCAATTTTGTAAGGCCCTGGGACTTGGTACAACAGGGTCATCAAAGAAGATTCCAGCTCTACCCGCTGATTTGTTGGAGCTTTACCGAGGAATAACCAATGATGATGACCGCAGAGCTTAGCGAGGGAAGATAAAGAATATTCAACTCCCAGCCATCAGGTACTTTGCCTACTATCTTGCCACCAGTGTTCTTGGTGGGGAGAACACTAGTAATATTTCCAACTATCAATTGGCCTTCCTAGCTGTTGTGCTCAACAATGAAGAATTATAATCTTGGTTCTCTCATTGCTCTTCGCTTAGCTTCTAAGGGACCCATTTATGGGGGAATTATTGCTACTCGTATTGCTGCTGCCTTGAACATTGCTATTTATCCACATGATACAGTTTTGGCTCCTTAGAGGCTTGATCTTGCTGCCATGAAGGCGCACCACTTTGTCACCAGTGGCTCTACCCTTGAGAACTTGGTTTATAGAATGTTGTTTATTGACGGGGAAGAGAGAGAGAGAGATCCCTCTACCCCAAACCACTATGTTCAGTATTTCTCAGGGACCTTTGTCATGCTCGAAGGTGAAGATGGATGACAAGTTGTGCTCTCTTAACATCCACGTGCACCATTAGGAGGAAGCACCATCATACGACCCCTCTGTGTATTACACAGGGGAGGCCTCGAGCTCATACCAGGATGAGGGAGCTTCCTCGACATACTACGGAGGTGCATCCTCTTGGACACCATGGGGTTGAGCCCCACTTAGGACAAAAGCCTAAGCTTGGGGGAGGTATACCGACATCACACTCATTTATATATCATGTTCGGTCGGTTCTTTGTATATCCATTGTTTCGCTTTATTTTTGGTTCTTGTTGCTTCTTTCTCAAAAACACAAAAATACCAAGAATATTTTCATTGTTTCTCTTGGTTTGTTTCTTTGCTTTGGTTTGCCTTAAAAGAAAAAATCCAAAAAGATTTTGCTTTGTTTGGTTTGCTTTTACTTTGTTGTTTTTTCTTTGTTTGCTTTCTTTAAAAAATCGAAAACACCAAAAATATTTGTTGTTCTTCTTTGGTTTTGTGAGTTCTTTGCAGGGTTCAGCCATCCTCAGTGGATTTTGGTTTCATGTTATTATTCAATTCACACAAGTGAAGGGAAATAATGAAGATTAAGACAACTTGAGGTGTGGTAAGAGGCTGGTAACAAACTCTATTTGTTTCATTCTTGTACATATACTCTTCATTGTGAGCATGCTTAGCCTGTTTGTGTAAGGTGTATGTCATTATGGATGCTTAGTAGTTCTTGCTTGTCTATGATTAGCTCCAGCTTGCTAATAGTTTGTAGCATGTCATATGAATGTTTGCTTGCATTGTTTTATTCATACTTTGGTATGATATTGTGGTATCCTCCTCTGACTGTTCATGTGAATCGACTTGGCACATGCCCACGCATGCATATGCTAATCAATAGTCAGTAAGCCTTGATGATTTATTTTGCCTCAGAGTTCTTGTATCACTTTCATGCAACAATTAGTCCTGTTTTGTTGCAAGCATGATTATGACAGCTATCGCTCTCTCGTTTGTCGCTCCCTCTCTATTGCTAGCCTTCACTTGCACTAAGTATGAGCTCTGCCTGTGCTTCCAAACTCGCAAAACCAATATTGCCAGCTGTGTCCACCATACCTACCTATTAGCATCATTTGCTACTTCAGCGCATATTCTATATGCAGTGTTTTCTCCCAAAATAAAATGTTTGTCTATTTTGAAAAAGTTAGTTAGTAAACCTCTCATGAACTTGATGGCATGCTTTATTCCTTGCGCTTAATAATCCTGAACCATTGTGACCTGTCCATGAAAGTTATATGCTTGCAAATTATATGCTGGGAGTCAGCAGAACCGTGCTATCACGGGGAACGTTTTCAACACTTTTTGGATATCTCATCTAGTTGATTCCTTGCTCTTTTGTTTGCGGATGACGATAATGTAAAATAAAAGGGGATCTTGTGAGTTCATGGAGTTTATACATTGTGTTAGAGAAACGCCTGGGCCGCTAGCCTAAGCCATGCCTAATCATGATGGAAACTTGCAGCATCACCATAATGAGCATTTATGAAGCATCCTCAATAAAAATCTATACACATAGTAAATAAAAAGATCGATGAGATGCTCATTATCTGCTTGTCTTGTCATTTTGATCGCGGGATCGCTCCTGTATCATGTGCAAGGGGTACCCCGTTGGCGGTTCTCTATGATATGCATGTATTTACAATGACAAGAACTTTCAGGTAACCAAAGTTGAGTAGCATGCGGAGCGACCCTCGTACTCAAGGGACTTGGGATTTCCAGTCTATGGTCTGTCAAGCATATGATTCAGAGTGGACCTCACTTTCACCTTAACCACATAAATATGCCTATGATAGGGACAATGAGAGCTCAAAGCTAATGAGTACCTTCCTTTCAGCATTTGGAAGCCTTTCAAACCTTTCAAAACCGTTTTCACCACCTTGTTGAGTCACCACTTATTCTATGAGCACCTTCTTGAGAGCATAGTTGCCATTCTTGTGTTTGTTCCAAAACTTGGTTAATTATGTCATGACTTTTATGCGTGTATCTCTGATATCTTTACTTCTAGTCTTCATGTGAACTTCAGAGGTGCCTTGGCATTTATATTGTGCTCTTCAAACAAAGGAAAGCGAGATACCACTCTATCATACCTTATTATGAGCATTGCAATGTTGCTTATGTTATGTTTCATGCTACTTATTATTATTGAGTTGGTTTCTCTTCATAGCTTGCAATGACTATTGAGTATACTTAATTGCATAATCTTTATTATGAATTGTCTAATCTTTATTTTGAGTAAAGTAACTTGGATTTGGAATCAGATGACTCGGATAACAACTTACCCAATGGGGTTAAAAGAGCAATGCCCAAGAAGGCAGGAACTCATAACTTACCCAATGGGGTTAAAAGAGCAATGCCCAAGAAGGCAAGAACTCATAACTTACCCAAAGGGGTTATGACCAGTGCCCATGAAGGCCAGAATTCCAGAAACTTACCCAAAGGGGTTATGACCTGAGCCCACGAAGGACAGAAGTCAAGAAACTTACCCGAAGGGGTTATGACCAGTGCCCATGAAGGCCGGAAGTCCAGAAACTTATCCAAAGGGGTTATGACCTGAGCCCACGAAGGCCAAAATTCAAGAAACTTACCCGAAGAGGTTATGACCAGTGCCCATGAAGGCCAGAAGTCCAGAAACTTACCCAAAGGGGTTATGACCTGAGTCCACGAAGGCCAGAAGTCAAAAACTTGCCCAAAAAGGTTATGAGAGTGCCCAAGAAGGCCAGAAGTCCAGAATCTTACCCAAAGGGGTTATGACCAGTGCTCAAGAAGGCCAGAAGTCCAGAAACTTACCAAAGGGGTTATGACCAGTGCCCATGAAGGCCAGAAGTCCAGAATCTTACCCAAAGGGGTTATGACCAGTGCCCATGAAGGCCAGAGATCTAGAAACTTGCCCAAAGGGGTTAAAAGAGCAGTGCCCAAGAAGGCCAGAACTCATAACTTACCCAAAGAGGTTAAAAGAGCAGCGCCCAATAAGGCCAGAACTCATAACTTACCCAAAGAGGTTAAAAGAGCAATGCCCAATAAGGCCAGAACTCATGACTTACCCAAAGAGGTTAAAAGAGGAGTGCCCAATAAGGCCAGAGCTCATAACTTACCCAAAGAGGTTAAAAGAGCAGTGCCCAATAAGGCCAGAACTCATAACTTACCAAAAGAGGTTAAAAGAGCAGTGCCCAATAAGGCCATAACTCATAACTTACCCAAAGAGCTTATGAACAGTGCCCGAGAAGACCAGAAGTCAAAAACTTTCCCAAAAAGGTTATGAGAGTACCCAAGAAGGCCAGAGGTCAAAAACTTACCCAAAAGGGTTAAAAGACCAGTGCCTAAAAAGGCAAGGTGTCGCGAACTTACCCAAAAGGGTTATGGGACGTAGAAGTATACAACCAAGATATAATAGCTCGGAAAGTAACTCTGGGGATATTTGAATGTAAAGCCTATGCACGACTCTGCGAGTCCCACATAGCCTCGGGGACTAATGTCGGGGATATAACCCCAGGTACCCCAGAGTTGAGGTATAAAGAGATCTCTAGAGAGTAATCAACATTTCAATAGAAGAATGAAGACATATAAATATATATATATCAAAAGATATGAGAAGTTAAGAAATAAATATAAGAGAGAAAAGGGACCTGGGCCGAATTACATAAAATTCGGCCTGGTTCAGTACACTCCAGGCCAAATTAGGCCATCCTGGGCCGAATTGATCGAATATATAGATAAGGGCCGAGTTCTCCTCCCAGGGTGGGCCGATAGAGCCTAACTCGGCCCACCGCAGGCCTGCACCAATCCTCCTTGCCGAACCCCGCCACCACGCCTCGCTCCCGCCGTCTCCTGCCAGAGTTCGCTCCCGCGCCAAGCTCCCTCATCGCCACCTCGCCACCCCGAAGTTGCCCGGGTGGGCCGACTAAGGGAAATTCGGCCCACCGCGGGGCCGCGTCTCCCTACCATGGGACGCCACATCAAGCTTCCCCTGGTGGGCTGGCGTCTGCTTCGACCCGGCCAGCCCACCACGGGCCGACACACCACTTCCGGCTGGGCCTTTGCCAGTTCACCTAGGCCGAATTGGGCAGACCCAGGCTGGGCTATTTCCTTCACCTGGGCCGAGGTTGATGACCCGGCTGGGCTGCAGCTTCACCCGGCTGGGCCGGACTGACCCCAAGGATAATTCGGTTGCTCTTTCCCTTATCCTCTGGGCCGAATCAACTAATAACTGGGCCGGATCAGCAGGACCCAGGCCGAATTCACCCTTCAGATTTATCATCTGGGCCGAGTTAATTCGACCTAGACACCTCATTATTTATCTCCAGGTACCTCCACGGTCTCCCTAAGAGCACGTCAGCGGATCAAGACAGTCTGTGCCAGTCTTGGGACGCCCATGGCTCAGACTTGCACATGGGCATATGGAATATGCCCTTGGAATCAAGAATATGCTAAGGAATATGCCATGGCATCTCCAAAGATGCCAAGGCATATGCTGAGCATCTGAGAAGATGCCGGGAATATGCTACGTAGATGCCAAACATGTGGAACAAGCCTTGTCCCCTGGGCTCCCCTTTATAAGGAGCACCAGGGGATCGTTCACAGGGGAGGTCCTGGAAGGGCTCCTCCCCTCTCTGCTCACTAGGATCTCTCCTTCTTCCTCTTCCTCCACTCTCACAGAGAGATCTAGATAGAAGCATAGGAGATACAGCTCAAGGAGCATGATTGTAGCCACAAGTATGGCAAGATTATAAGATATTAGATGTATAGAGTGAGGTGTTATCTCCACTTGAGAGCTTCAATCCGATATACATTGCATCTATCTTTGTTCATACGAGTGCGGTCTTCACTGCATCATCCATCCCCAGATTCCTCCACGTCCATCGGCCCCAACTTTAGCCTACCCATGGCATATGCCGTGATACCACCACGACATTTGGCGCCCACCTTGGGGCCTCTAGTGGCGTTGGTTGGGTTTCCATCCGGACGGGAACATCTTCATCAACTTCTTCCTCATAGGGCTCATTAAGCTTCACCAAGCCAACAGAGAACAAAGAGGTAAGCACAGAGGCTCTCCAAGTCTAACTCATCAAAGCAGGTAAGACTCAGCAAGAAGGACTCAAGCACTACTCCAAGCTTACTGTAAGTACCAAGTAACTCAGCAGGGCGAGTATGACCTAGCAAGACTCACCCAAACACTTCTCCAAGTATACTGTAAGTGCCAGATAACTCAGCCACCTACACTCAATCCTTCATCCCGGGGAGAAAATAACTTAACCCGGGGACTAGTCAACTTATCCGTGGAGTCACCTTTAGATTAAGAGAACATTATGTTGATTTAGATCTGTACTCCAGCCAGCTTGTTTATAACTCGGCCATAAGTTGAATCAGCTTATTTGTGATTCATATAGATTTTGAGTCAGTTAGTTTATGCTTTGGATTATCCTGTGACTCAGCTCACCAGCCAGCTTATTTATAACTCGGCCATAAGTTGAATCTTCTTATTTGTGATTCAAATAGATTTTGAGTCAGTTTACTTATGCTTTGGATTATCCTGTGACTCAGCTCACCAGCTAGCTTATTTATAACTCGGCCATAAGTTGAATCTGCTTATTTGTGATTCAAATAGATTTTGAGTCAGTTTACTTATGCTTTGGATTATCCTGTGACTCAGCTCACCAGCCAGCTTATTTATAAATCGGCCATAAGTTGAATCGGCTTATTTGTGATTCAAATAGATTTTGAGTCAGTTTACTTATGCTTTGGATTATCCTGTAGCTCAGCTCCCCAGCCAGCTTATTTATAACTCGGACAGGAGTTGAATCAGCTTATTTACAATCCAGATAGAATTTGAGTCAGCTTACTTATGAGTCGGATAGAATGTGAGTCAGTTTATTTATGCTTTGGATTGTCCTTTAACTCAGCTTACCGGCCAGCTTATTGATGATTCGGATATAATTTGAGTCAATTTGTTTATGCTTCGAATTAACCTTTAACTCAGCTCAGTAGATTGTCTCTGATTCGGACTAACATTTGATTCAGCTTGCCAGGGTATATTATAATTCGGATTGGTATTCAGACTCGGCGTACTAATCATATCTCTGATTCGGGCCGAAGCTTTATTTAGTTCGCCAGATTTCCAGGTTATGTTATGACTCGGATTGATATTTCACCATCTTGCCAGGTTATCCCATATCTCGGATGACTATTGGCCAGCTTATCATATCTCGAATCTATATCTCATATCTACATCTCGAATCAGATCTTTCAGCGGTTAGCCCTATTATCATATCCCAAAGCTTAATCTCGGATCTATATCTCGGATCCATATCAAAGGCAAATTATCGTCATCACGCCAAATCAAGTTATATCGTCGCAAACAGATGATTCGGATTTGAGTCAGATGACTCGGATTTGAGTCAAATGACTCAGACTTAAGACATATAAGTCAATTTTGAGTAAAGTAACTCGGATTTGGGATGAGTTAACTTGGATTTGAGTCATATACCTCGGATTTGAGTCAGAGGACTCAGACTTGAGACATATAAGTCAAAATTGAGTAAAGTAACTCGGATTTGGGATGAGTTAACTCGGATTTGAGTCATATACCTCGGATTTGAGTCAGAGGACTCAGACTTGAGACATATAAGTCAAAATTGAGTAAAGTAACTCGGATTTGGGATGAGTTAACTCGGATTTGAGTCATATACCTCGGATTTGAGTCATATACCTCGGATTTGAGTCAGAGGACTCAGACTTGAGACATATAAGTAAAAATTGAGTAAAGTAACTCGGATTTGGGATGAGTCAACTCGGATTTGAGTCATATAACTCGGATTTGAGTCAGATGACTCAGACTTAAGACATAGAGTCAATTTTGAGTAAAGTAACTCGGATTTGGGATGAGTTAACTCGTATTTGAGTCAGATGACTCGGATTTGAGTCAGATGACTCAGACTTAAGACATAAAGTCAATTTTGAGTAAAGTAACTCGGATTTGGAATCAGATGACTCGGATAACAACTTGCCCAATGGGGTTAAAAGAGCAATGCCCAAGAAGGCAGGAACTCATAACTTACCCAATGGGGTTAAAAGAGCAATGCCCAAGAAGGCAAGAACTCATAACTTACCCAAAGGGGTTATGACCAGTGCCCATGAAGGCCAGAAGTCCAGAAACTTACCCAAAGGGGTTATGACCTAAGCCCACGAAGGCCAGAAGTCAAGAAACTTACCCAAAGGGGTTATGACCAGTGCCCATGAAGTCCGGAAGTCCATAAGCTTATCCAAAAGGGTTATGACCTGAGCCCACGAAGGCCATAAGTCAAGAAACTTACTCGAAGAGGTTATGACCAGTGCCCATGAAGGCCAGAAGTCCAGAAACTTACCCAAAGGGGTTATGACCTGAGCCCACGAAGGCCAGAAGTCAAAAACTTGCCCAAAAAGGTTATGAGAGTGACCAAGAAGGCCAGAAGTCCAGAATCTTACCCAAAGGGGTTATGACCAGTGCTCAAGAAGGCCAAAAGTCCAGAAACTTACCCAAAGGGGTTATGACCAGTGCCCATGAAGGCCAGAAGTCCAGAATCTTACCCAAATGGGTTATGACCAGTGCCCATGAAGGCCAGAGATCTAGAAACTTGCCCAAAGGGGTTAAAAGAGCAGTGCCCAAGAAGGCCAGAACTCATAACTTGCCCAAAGAGGTTAAAGCGGCCCAATAAGGCGTAACTCATAACTTACCCAAAGAGGTTTAAAGAGCAGTGCCCAATAAGGCCAGAACTCATGACTTACCCAAAGAGGTTAAAAGAGGAGTGCCCAATAAGGCCAGAGCTCATAACTTACCCAAAGAGGTTAAAAGAGCAGTGCCCAATAAGGCCAGAACTCATAACTTACCCAAAGAGGTTAAAAGAGCAGTGCCCAATAAGTCCAGAACTCATAACTTACCCAAAGAGGTTATGAACAGTGCCCAAGAAGACCAGAAGTCAAAAACTTTCCCAAAAAGGTTATGAGAGTACCCAAGAAGGCCAGAGGTCAAAAACTTAACCAAAAGGGTTAAAAGACCAGTGCCTAAAAAGGCAAGGTGTCGTGAACTTACCCAAAAGGGTTATGGGACGTAGAAGTATACAACCAAGATATAATAGCTCGGAAAGTAACTATGGGGATATTTGAATGTAAAGCCTATGCACGACTCTGCGAGTCCCACATAGCCTCGGGGACTAATGTCGGGGATATAACCCTAGGTACCCCAGAGTTGAGGTATAAAGAGATCTCTAGAGAGTAATCAACATTTCAATAGAAGAATGAAGACATATAAATATATATATCAAAAGATATGAGAAGTTAAGAAAGAAATATAAGAGAGAAAAGGGACCTGGGCTGAATTACATAAAATTCGGCCTGGTTCAGTACACTCCAGGCCAAATTAGGCCATCCTGGGCCGAATTGATCGAATATATAGATAAGGGCCGAGTTCTCCTCCCAGGGTGGGCCGATAGAGCCTAACTCGGCCCACCGCAGGCCTGCACCAATCCTCCTTGCCGAACCCCGCCACCACGCCTCGCTCCGCCGTCTCTTGCCAGTGTTCGCTCCCGCCGTCTCCTACCAGAGTTTGCTCCCGCTCCAAGCTCCCTCATCGCCACCTCGCCACCCCGAAGTCGCCCGGGTGGGCCGACTAAGGGAAATTCGGCCCATCGCGGGGCCGCGTCTCCCTACCACGGGACGCCACATCAAGCTTCCCCGGGTGGGCTGGCGTCTGCTTCGACCCGGCCAGCCCACCACGGGCCGACACACCACTTCCGGCTGGGCCTTTGCCAGTTCACCTAGGCCGAATTGGGCAGACCCAGGCTGGGCTATTTCCTTCACCTGGGCCGAGGTTGATGACCCGGCTGGGCTGCAGCTTCACCCGGCTGGGCCGGACTGACCCCAAGGATAATTCGATTGCTCTTTCCCTTATCCTCTGGGCCGAATCAACTAATAACTGGGCCGGATCAGCAGGACCCAGGCCAAATTCACCCTTCAGATTTATCATCTGGGCCGAGTTAATTCGACCTAGACACCTCATTATTTATCTCCAGGTACCTCCACGGTCTCCCCAAGAGCACGCCATCGGATCAAGACAATATGTGCCAGTCTTGGGACGCCCATGGCTCAGACTTGCACATGGGCATATGGAATATGCCCTTGGCATCAAGAATATGCTAAGGAATATGCCATGGCATCTCCAAAGATGCCAAGGCATATGCTGAGCATCTGAGAAGATGCCGGGAATATGCTACGTAGATGCCAAACGTGTGGAACAAGCCTTGTCCCCCGGGCTCCCCTTTATAAGGAGCACCAGGGGGATCGTTCACAGGGGAGGTCCTGGAAGGGATCCTCCCCTCTCTGCTCACTAGGATCTCTCCTTCTTCCTCTTCCTCCACTCTCACAAAGAGATCTAGATAGAAGCATAGGAGATACAGCTCAAGGAGCATGATTGTAGCCACAAGTATGGCAAGATTATAAGAGATTAGATGTATAGAGTGAGGTGTTATCTCCACTTGAGAGCTTCAATCCGATATATATTGCATCTCTCTTTGTTCATACGAGTGCGGCCTTCACTGCATCATCCCTCCCCGGATTCCTCCACGTCCATCGGCCCCAACTTTAGCCTACCCATGGCATATGCCGTGATACCACCACGACACCACTGGCCGCGCCTGGGGGGGTGCAGCGACCCCAGGAACCCCCTCGGCCTCCCTATGCGCCTATAAGTTTCCATTTGACCTAAAAACCGAGGGGGGCTCGATAGTTTTCCAGAAATAGTTCCGCTCCGCCGCCTCCACCAGAAACCAAGATTCGGATCCAGAAATTTCGTTCTGGCACCCTGCCGAGACGGGGAAGTTGGAGAGGATCATCGCCATCGACATCACCAACGCATCTCCATCAACCACCGATGTTTCCCTCATCCATGAGTGAGTAATCCCCCGCTGTAGGCTTGGGGATGGTAGGGATTGGATGAGTTCTATCATGTAATCGAATAAGATTGTTAGGGCATAGTGCCTAGTATATCTATTAGTGCTATTTGACTTTGTTGCAACTTGTTGTGCTTAATGCTTGTCACTAGGGCCCGAGTGCCATGATCTCAAATTCAAACTTATTATTGAATCATTATGATAGTATTGTTTGTGATCTTATCTGCAAGTTGTGTACACATATCATTGTCCGGATCCAAAGGCCCCAAAGTGACAATAATTGGGACAACCGGAGGGGATGGCTGTGGTGTGAGGATCACATGTGTTCACGGAGTGTTAATGCTTTGCTTGATTGCTCTATTAAAGGAGCACCTTAATTGCCGATAGTTCCTAGAGGCCATTGTCACGGGTTGGGTCGGATGAAGATGTTGTGCAAGTTCTCATTGCGAGCACATATGACTATATTTGGAGCACATGCCTAGGATTGTTTAGTACTTGGATGCTTGTTATTATTTATCTGCAATGCCCTAGATCTTGAAGTTACATGTTTAGACTTGTCCATGCAACACCCGTACATCCATCCCTATGCCTACCGCACTCGAATCCCACTATTACCGTTAGTGTTACTATTGCTACTGTTTCACTGCTGCTGTTGCTTTACTGTTGCTACTACCAAATTGTTACTACTAATAAACTTTTGTGAGCAAGAACTATTTCCGGGTGCAGCTGAATTTACAACTCAGTTGTTAAGGCTTGCGAGTATTCTTTGGCTCCCCTTGTGTCGAATCAATAAATTGGGTAATACTACATGCGAAGACTGTTGCGATCCCCTATGCTTGTGGGTCATCACAGTTAGATGGCGGTCTATGTATAATTGTCGTATTGCCCAATCGAATCTCATAGGATCTTTTGTCTGGTATTGCATTGTTATTCCTTGCTCGGTTCCTGTCAATTGCCCTGCCGTAATTTGTTTACCCTTCATGCCATGTTGTTTATCTAAGGAGAGCACCTCTAGTGAACTATGGACCCCGGTCCAATCTTTACCATTGATACATCTTCCACTGTTACCTGTTTACTTTCTGCAAACCATTACCTTCCACACCATACGCTTAATCCTTTGTTACAGCAAACCGGTAAGCTTGACAACCTCACTGATTCGTTGGGGAAAAGTCTTGAGTTTGTGTTGTGCAGGTCTCCACGTTGCTTACAACACCTATGTGACGTTTCCTTCCTCCTATTGGTTCGATAAGCTCGGTTTCTTACTGAGGGAAAACTTGCTGATGTGCTTCTTCACACCTTGCTCTTGGGTTTCCCAACAAGATCCACGTCAACCACGTGTACAGCCATCAAGTCTTTTAGGCGCCGTTGCCGGAGAGGCTAAGGATGTCTTCACAAGGGGAGTCCTCCACTTCCTTTCTCTTTACTTTGTTTTTAGTTTGCTTAGTTTATTTTGCTTGGTTTTGTTTGCCATTTTTCAAAAACTCCAAAAAAATAGTTTAGTTTGGTTTGCTTTCTTTATTCAAAAACACAAAAAAAATAGTTCCTACTCTAGTTGCTGGTCTGTTGTTGCCTTGTTTGGTCATGCTTTCTATCAATGGATGGTTTCTTTGAAACTAGTTCTTATTGGCAAGGTGGGTTCACGGAAGAACAAAAGTATTATTATAAGGAACACCGTTTGTCACAAAAAGGGAAACACTTATCGGAGCAAATTGATAAGTTGAATACTATTGCTAGAGAGGTGTGCTCCACTTATAATGTTACTTATTGCTTTGATAAAGCTTTATTCAGAGGAGGTATAAACACCTCCCTTTTCAATGTGAGTATAATGATAATGTTACCATATCCTCCTATGTTAAAGGAAATTATGACTTTTATGATGTGGAAAAAATTGAAGAATTTATTGCCTTCAAGGGTGCATTTGAACTTGCCAGTTTTCTTGAAAATACTAATGATGCACCTTATAAATATGAGGTCTTTGAGATACTTAAATTTTGCTTTGTTTACAAGGAAGAAAATGGCTATATTTGTTAGACCCCTCCTTTATAAAGGAAAGGATCCCTGTGATTGCAATGCTAGTCCCTGGATCAATGCTAGCATCCACAGTTTAAGATGAAGTACACAGATACAAAGGTCGTTTATTACATTCATTCCAGAGATAAAACATAGTCTTTTACAACCCATGGCCATAGGCCTAATACAAGAGTTTAAGGAATAAGAAAATAAATACAAGTCTTCATCTTCATGTGCCACAGGCAAGCATGTTGAGTGTAGACTTATGACTCCTATTCATCATCGGAGTAACCTGCAACATCACAAGTTACAGCCACAGAGGGTCAATACTTTGGAATTGTATTGGCAAGTGATACCTTAGTATTTTTAAGTGGACTATATTACTATATGCATTTTTGGCTAAGTGTAGCTTAGATTGCTTTGCTTGAAAATAAGTTTTTCCTATTAGTTGAAATCACTCAGTTTTCTTTGTCAAAACATTCCCAAAGAACCACCAATAGACATTGGGGTCCTTCACCCTTGTTCACCCATAAATTTTACTTAGAAATTGGAGTGATGAGATTCTTGTAGCTTCCATGTCTTGATGCTCAAAAGTGTCCATTGCCTTGGACTAGGCTAAGTACTTAGGTTTTCCATCTGCAGAGGTTGTGCACTTTCCCCACGCACTTGGTTTCCCAAGACAGGACCTTTCGAAGCCTTTCCTTAGTCAAATGGACGCGCTCCAACCTATCATCCCATCTACCACCAACTGTCCAAATGACTAAGTTCTAGCAACCTATAAGATCAAGGCAGAGCCCATATTGCCAAGTGGTTGCACTGTAAGCTTTCTCAACACTTGGCCTCCAAATCCCTTTGTGCCTGGGTGGCATACCACAAGTGAGATACACAACCCAAGTCCATGGCCTTGTGTAACCACTCAACATAACCCAAACATCCATTCCACCCAGGAGGTTCATTTGTCTTAGTTGTTTTATTAGAAAACATAAGTCTCTTGACTTAGAAGTATTTTCATCATAATAAGTATAGATGTTCACCACCCTTGTTTGCTAAGTAGCTAGGCTAAGCAGGTTATGATAACTTAACTCAGGAAAATTCCCTAGTAATTCTACTATTCTACTCTACTAAGGATTTCCCAACTTAGCACTAGGCAAAAATAGCATGCAATACTTTAGCAAAAATATCTAATGCTAGTACAAAACATAGGATAGAAATATTCATGATAATATCACTTGCCTTGGTAGTGGGAAGGGTAGCACTCTTCACAATCACAATCACTAGCAAAATCTACAAGAAAAATTATAGCATTCAATTTCACACAATTTATTCAATCAAAAATAATATGAATGCATGCATGCAAGAATTTACTAAGTGATGACTTTGGAAATTTTTACCAAGCATGTGCATGATACTGAAACATAACAGGACACAAAATTTTGCCAAAACCAACTTATTTAATTTTAACCAATTACCAAATCATAACTATACTCAAAATATCCTCAAATATGATTCCACAAATAAAGTCATTTTAATGGTTACTATCTGTTGAACAAATTGGATATTCAGAAAGGTCTTGATTCACTGAATCCAACGGTATAAAATTTGTAAAAATCTAACGTGGCATTCAAAAGTTATAGCAGTTTAAAGTTTGGATCAAAATCTGGTTTTAAATTCTGTTTTTGATTTAAATCCTGCCACGCGTCGCAACCTTACTGGTGCGTACCGCTTCGCGCGGATCGCGCTCTGTGAACCGCATGATCTAAGTGGGATCTGGCGGCTCAGATGCGCGCTTACCCTTTCGATCAAGGTTATATCCTAGCCCTACGATGCAGATCCAACGGTCCAAATCACCGAGCGGGCAGCGGCGGTGCTAAGCGGCAGCGGCAAGATCGACTACGGCGGCGGGCGTTCTACATCGTCGCGAGAGGAGGGTCTTACCAGGTTCGCGGAGGTCTGAAGCTCGTCGTGGTATCGGCTTGCGAGGGGCGGCTTGCACGGCGGCTTTAGGAGCTCGTCGAATGTGGTAACAGCGTCGGTCGCTTGCGCGTGGTGCTTGCCGAGGTTGGCGTCGCCCTAACACGAGCCGGAGGCATCGGTTGTGCAAAACGTGGCGAACCCACTCGCGTGAAAGGGGCAAAGGCGCTGGGTTTTACTCAATTGGTCGCCGGAGTCAAGTGGGCGCGGTGGTTTTGGTGGGCGTAGATGACGACTGGGTCACGAGGCAAAAGAAATGCGGCAAGGTGCGTAGAACATGCGAGCATCCTTGTTTGATCGAGAGAAGGGCGGTCAAGACTCACGGAATCGGTCGCGAGTCGTCGGTGCTGCGACGGTTACGGCGAAGTCGTGGGCAGCCTGGTGGCGTGGCGTGAGATTGACTGGGGAAAATGATCGTGGGAGGTGGGGATCTTATAGCAGGTGCCTCGACAAGAAACGCCGTTTAATGGCCCAATTAAGCGCCATCACCGGCGATCACTGCGGTGCGATGTGGTCGGCGAGGTTTGGGGAAGACGATGACAGCGTGGATGGGCCGCTTGTCGTGATGTGTGAAAGATGGGGTGGGGTCCGTTAAATGGTGGTATCGTGCGTTGCTGCGTGAGAAGGGAAAGGAAATCCCCGGGTGGGCTAGTTGGGCTCGTTTCTCTGCTGGGCCACTTTCCTGGCGCTCGGCCTTTTTCCATTGTTTAGTTCTTTTCCTTTTCTAATTCGATTTTCTGGTTATGTTTTCAAATGGTTCCAAACTCAATTTGAATTCAAATATTTCTAAGGTTTTGCAGGGGTGACTTGGTCTCAGAAATGAGTCAAAACTTGTGGGGTTGCCTTGCAAAGGTTTGGTCAGACTTAGATTTCAAATAAACAGAGACTATGCATCATTTGCAAATGTTTTGAAAAAGAGGTTTTGGAAATTATTTCTAATTTGAATATTTTGGTTAAACTTTTATACCCAATCCTTTCCATAGTGGGGCAAGCAAACAAGTTTTTACATCATTCAAGTTTCAAAAGGTGATGGCCTAATGAGTGAAATTTACTCTCATAAAATCATAGCACAAGTTTCTGTTTTTGAGAAGAACCCTAAATGATGATGAATGCTTAGATGATATGAATGAGTTTTGGAATATGAATTTCGGGATGTTACAAATCTAACCCCCTTAAGATGAATCTCGCCCTCGAGATTCAGATTGGCTAGCAAATAGGTGAGGGTGGTCTTTCCGAAGGTCATCTTCTCTTTCCCATGTTGCTTCCTCTTCGGAGTGATGGTTCCATTGTACCTTGCAAAACTTGATAGTTTTTGTCCTTGTGACCCTTTCTGCGGTCTCAAGAATCTTGACAGGCTTTTCTTCATAGGTGAGATCACTCTCTAGTTGGACTTCTTCCAAAGGTATGGTATCTTTCAGAGAAGTTTCCTCCATTTCTGGGTGACATTTCTTAAGCTGACTTACGTGAAACACATTATGGACAGCTGACAGAGATTCTGGCAATTCAACTTCATATGCAACTTCTCCCTTGCGACTTAGAATCTTGAATGGCCCAACATATCTTGGTGCCAACTTTCCTTTGACTCCAAATCTTTTCACTCCACGGAGTGGTGATACCCTGTGATAAGCTCTATCCCCAACTTCGTAGGTGACTTCTCTACGCTTGGAGTCTGCGTAGCTTTTCTGTCGGGACTGTGCTACCTTCAACTTGTCCTTAACCAATTTGACCTTCTCTTCGGCGTCTTTGATAAGATCAGGTCCAAATAAACTTCTCTCTCCCACACCATTCCATAGTAATGGGGTGGTACATTTCCTTCCGTAGAGTAACTCAAATGGTGCCATCCCAATACTAGCTTGATGACTATTGTTGTAAGAGAACTCTGCGTAAGGCAAGCTTTCATCCCAACTTGCTCCATAATCTAAAGCACAGGCTCTCAACATGTCTTCAAGAATTTGATTAGTCCTCTCCGTTTGTCCATCAGTTTGGGGATGAAAGGCAGTACTGAATTCCAATCTCGTTCCCAAAGATTCATGAAGCTGTCTCCAAAAGTGAGAAGTGAACTGTGTTCCTCTATCTGACACAATACTCTTTGGCACACCGTGAAGGCATACAATTCTGCTCATGTAAATTTTTGCTAACTTGGCACTTGTATAAGTTGTCTTCACGGGTATAAAATGAGCCACTTTAGTTAGGCGATCCACTACCACCCATATGGAATCATACCCAGACCTGGTCCTTGGTAATCCGGTAATGAAATCCATACCAATATTTTCCCACTTCCATTCAGGAATGGGCAGTGGTTGAAGCAAACCTGCTGGTTTCTGGTGCTCCGCTTTGACTCTGCTACACACACCACACAAAGCAATATGTTCGGCGATGTCCCTTTTGAGATTGTTCCACCAAAATCTTTCCTTCATGTCCATGTACATCTTGGTATTTCCCGGGTGAATAGAATACGGAGAGTTGTGAGCCTCTTGTAGAATCAGTTTCCGCAACTCCGGATCTTGTGGAACACAAATACGTTTCCCGTGCCATAAAGTACCTTGTTCGTCTATATGGAAACTCTTGGCTTTCCCTAGACTTATATTTTCCTTAATCTTTTCAATTTCCTTATCCGTCTTCTGAACTTCTCGGATCTTGTCCAATAAAGTGGGTTGAACATATAAGGACATGAGATGTCCTTCTGGCACAATCTCCAGTCTGAGTTCTTTGAATTTCTTACACAAGTCATCTGGCAATTCCCCTTTGGTAAGGCCATTTACAAACGTCTTACGACTTAGAGCATCGGCTACTACGTTCGCTTTACCGGGGTGGTATTGCAAACTTAAGTCGTAATCCTTAATAAGTTCTAGCCATCTCCTTTGTCTCATGTTGATTTCTTTCTGGGTGACGATATACTTCAAGCTCTTATGATCGGTGAACACTTCACACCGCTTACCCAAAAGGTAATGTCTCCATGTTTTGAGTGCATGGACGACAGAGGCTAACTCCAAATCATGAGTAGGATAGTTCACCTCATGAGTTTTGAGTTGTCTCGAAGCATAGGCTACGACTTTACCATCTTGCATAAGTACGGCACCCAAACCTTGATGAGACGCATCACAATATACTTGGAAATCCTTTTCCAAATCTGGCAGACATAACACTGGTGCTATTACAAGTCTCTTCTTCAATTCTTGGAAGCTGACTTCACAACCTTCAGTCCAAGCAAATTTCTTGTCCTTTTTTAACAATTCTGCCATTGGCTTAGCAACCTTTGAGAAATTCTCAATGAATCTTCTGTAGTAACCTGCTAAGCCGAGGAAACTACGAACTTCTTTTACATTCTTGGGAGATTCCCATTTTGTCACAGCTGAGACCTTAGCAGGATCAACTGCTACACCATCCTTTGTCATAACATGACCAAGAAAACCAACTTCCTCTAACCAAAACTCACATTTGCTGAATTTGGCATAAAGTTTATGCTCTCTTAGTTTTTCAAGTATCAAGCGCAAGTGTCTTTCATGTTCTTCCTTGCTCTTGGAGTAGACTAAGATGTCATCGATGAAAACGACCACAAACTTATCAAGGAATTCCATGAATACCTTATTCATCATATTCATGAAGTACGCTGGAGCGTTGGTTAAACCAAAAGGCATCACAGTGTACTCATACAATCCATACCTTGTGGTGAATGCTGTCTTGGGTATGTCTTGCTCTCTTATCTTGAGTTGAAAATAGCCTGATCGAAGATCAATCTTCGAGAACACACATGTTCCTTCTAACTGATCAAACAAGTCGTTGATTCTTGGCAAAGGATATTTGTTCTTGATGGTCACCTCGTTGAGAGAACGGTAGTCAATACACAATCTTTGCGTTCTATCCTTTTTCTCCACAAACAAAATTGGGGCTCCCCAAGATGAAGAACTTGGTTGAATAAACCCTTTCTGCAACTGTTCTCCTAGCTGCTTCTTGAGTTCTTTCAGTTCATCAACTGACATTTTGTACGGTCTCTTAGCTATTGGTCCGTAACGGTACCAAATCTATCAGAAACTCCACATCTCTATCTGGTGGCATTCCTGGTAATTCTTCCGGAAATACATCCGGATACTCACACACAATTGGCACACTGTCCATGCTAACCCCCTTAAGAGAATTCAGCTTACTTCCTTTGGGCTCAAAGTTGGACTTGAATTTTATTCTTTTCCCTTCTGGAGTTGTGAGTGTAACTGTACGATTGGCGCAATCTAGTACCCCTTCATACTTAGCCATCCAATCCATCCCCAAAATTACGTCTAGTCCTTGGGAATCTAGGATTATCAGGCTTACTGGAAACTTATGTTTTCCAAACTCTAAAACAAGGTCCCGGCATCCAAGACTTACTATCATGTCTCCTCCCGGGGAACTAACTTTTATTGGACACCCAATGTTTTCAGATGCAAACCCATTTCTATCAACAAATGCTTTTGATATGAATGAATGAGATGCACCAGTGTCAAAGAGTACAAATGCTGGAATGGAATTGAGTCTGAACTTACCAGCAACGGCATCAGGCTCTTCATAGACCTCCTCCACATTGATGTGGTTAACCTGTCCTTTCTGGAAAGGATTTGGCTTGTTAGGTCCTTCCACTTTCTTCTCAGGGCACTCATTAGCATAATGCCCCAACTTCTTGCATTTGAAGCACTCCACTTGACTGATGTCCTTTTTAACATGCTGACTTCCACTTCCACTACCATTCCCACTGTGGTGGCTCTTATGTCCACTCTTGTGGTTCTTGTACTTGTCATTGTCATGACTGCGGTGATGCTTGTTGTCATGACGGTTGTGGTTGTGGTGCTTGTTGAATTTCCCATGCTTATGAGATCCTGAGCTGCCACTGTCATCATAGTGAGATCGTTTGTGAGACGATCCTGAGCTATGCTTGTCGGAGTGTTTCCTCTTCCTACTCTCTACTTGCTTCATTTTACTTTCCAAAATAGCAGCCTTGTCACACAAAGACTGATAAGTTGGAACATATGCCACAGACAACTGTAGGTTCAGCTCATCATTCAACCCCTCCAAAAAAATTTCCTTTCTTTTTGCGTTTGTGTCAACCTCATCCGGTGCATAGCGCGCCAGATTGTTGAACTCTTCTATGTACTCAGCCACGCTGCGGTGGTGCTGCTTCAAGTTATGAAACTCCTTCTTTTTCAGACTCATCATTCCTGATGAGATATGAGCAGTGCGAAAGCCATCTTCAAAGATGTCCCAAGTCACTTCATCAATAGGAGTGGTGATTTGGAAGTTGTCCCACCATGTGGCTGCTGGTCCTTCCAACAGATGTGCTGAGAACCTGACTTTTTCAGCATCCGTGCAACCTACGGCCACTAAGTCTTTGTTCACAGAACGTAGCCAGTCATTGGCTACCATGGGATCAGTTGTTCCCGAAAACTTTGTTGGCCTCAGACGCAGAAATCTAGTGAGCATATCAAAGCTCGGAGGGTTGTTGTTGTTGTTGTTGTTGGGGTTGTTGTTGTTGTTGTTATTCTGGTTTTGGATGAATGTTGTCATCATTTGCATAAGCTGTGTTTGTGCATTCATCATTTGTTGCATTTCCGGGGTGATGTTGTTGGGGTTGGGGTTTGCGCGACGGGGAGGCATCTGTGGTTTGTTCAAATAGATAAGTATGAGATACCCATAGATGTTTTATGCACAATACATCATAAGCAAACACATAACAAGCAACATAAGAATAAAGGTTCAACAACCACATAACAAGCTCATGAAGTAAAACACACAAGTGGCAAGCCATCCACATGTCGGATGGTCCAATAATAAGTTCACAATAACATGTATGAATATGAAAGAAAAACGAGTAGTCCAGTCTACTCATCAGCATCAATCTCCTCCTCGACGAAGGTAAGACCTGCGTTCTCCATCGCGGTCTTGTTCTCCTCAATCGTAGTGGTCAAGGAATCGACCTTGGCCTTGAGAGCCCTCTTCTGGGAGCGAAGCCTCTCAATAACCATCTGCTTGCTCAAGCTCGAAGTCCTTGGACTTCAGTTCCTCGTCATGTCCGGATTTTCTTGTTCCTATCACGGACGTTTCTCGACTCTTGAACTTGCGGTCCTGGGCCTCGAACTTTGTCTCCATTTCTTTGATCATCTCATCCTGCTATGAAAAGCTTGTCCTTCTCGGCGTGGCACTGGCTTCGTTGCCAAGCATGACGTTCGTCCTATCCGTGTCCACGTGCCTGAGGAGAGTCTCTAAGTCCTGGAGATAGAGACGTATCGGCTCTGCTGTGTCCCTCGAGTCGTCCTCAAAGTCGATGGAATCTCCATCAACATCACGCCTTCCAAAGACGTGGAAATGAGTGCCCCTAACCTGTCGGGAGTGACGGCATAACAAACGTCCTATCAGGTCCTGCATGACTACCTCCATGCCTCTCTCCCTATCTTCGTGCATCATCTTGAAGATGATGGCCTCTGTGGTAGGCTCAGTCTGGCGTCCTGGCTGGTTCACCTTGAAGCCCCAGAGGTCCTTTCTCTCGAACTTGGTGAGTGGGTACACCGTGATGGTGGGAAGAGGGAGATCGAGCAAAGTGGTAAGTTCAATGATACGGGGTCCGAAACGAGTAACCTGGAACTCCTCAACAGTGCTGACGGCGATAGGCATCTATTTATAAAATTGAAAAGTTAGAACATCACTAATTAAGATGAATACAAAACAACCATCTCATACATAACCATGGAACACAATTTTCACACAAGTCATGCATACATAAATCCATTACATCATACAAGGTCCAATTTATTTAAGGTATCATTTTGAAAAATAAGGTGATAGATGGTGGTCCACTACAAAGTGTGCTTATAGGCCTATCTCACTGGATCTGCTGGCTATCACAATGTTCCTAGAGGCAATCCACCTATCTTGTTCACATGATTCCATCACTAAGTCTATTACATCTCCCCTTAACTATTGGTTGGTGGCTTCCAACTCTTGGGTAAGTTCCTTCTATTTCTCTAAGTCTTTTTGGAGATTGAGCATTCTGCACTTGACTCTAGCACTTAGTTCGTTGATAGTCCTCCAAGCTGCATCTCTGGCTGACTCAAAGAATGTGGTGTGCATTTTAGTATTGGTGTACATGCAGAATCCTCTTTCTTTATGGTCGTCTTCCTTGTTTTTGTACAAGTGAAGTTGTACCCACCAATACTCCACTCCTTCATCCATCACTGGAAAGCCCTTGTACACAGCTGCACCATGTGCTTCCATTGCCACCATGAGGTCATTGAGTATACTGGGAAACTCAGTTTCACACTCCAAGGTCATGGTCATGAGTGGTCCTTTCTTCACGGCTTCATTGATGGAGTTCATCTACAAATGGAGTTGAAAAAGATTAGAAAAGTTTTACGAGAAGAATAGACAAGTGTAGAAGTGGTTGAAAAATTTTCCTTAGTAGTTTTCAATCCTAGGGTCATAATCCTACAGGCAACACAGTGCTCTGATACCATATGTTAGACCCCTCCTTTATAAAGGAAAGGATCCCTGTGATTGCAATGCTAGTCCCTGGATCAATGCTAGCATCCACAGTTTAAGATGAAGTACACAGATACAAAGGTCGTTTATTACATTCATTCCAGATATAAAATATAGTCTTTTACAACCCATGGCCATAGGCCTAATACAAGAGTTTAAGGAATAAGAAAATAAATACAAGTCTTCATCTTCATGTGCCACAGGCAAGCATGTTGAGTGTGGACTTATGACTCCTATTCATCATCGGAGTAACCTGCAACATCACAAGTTACAGCCACAGAGGGTCAATACTTTGGAATAGTATTGGAAAGTGATACCTTAGTATTTTTAAGTGGACTATATTACTATATGCATTTTTGGCTAAGTGTAGCTTAGCTTGCTTTGCTTGAAAATAAGTTTTTCCTATTAGTTGAAATCACTCGGTTTTCTTTGTCAAAACATTCCCAAAGAACCACCAATAGACATTGGGGTCCTTCACCCTTGTTCACCCATAAATTTTACTTAGAAATTGGAGTGATGAGATTCTTGTAGCTTCCATGTCTTGATGCTCAAAAGTGTCCATTGCCTTGGACTAGGCTAAGTACTTAGGTTTTCCATCTGCAGAGGTTGTGCACTTTCCCCACCAGACTTGGTTTCCCAAGACAGGACCTTTCAGAAGCCTTTCCTTAGTCAAATGGACGCGCTCCAACCTATCATCCCATCTACCACCAACTGTCCAAATGACTAAGTTCTAGCAACCTATAAGATCAAGGCAGAGCCCATATTGCCAAGTGGTTGCACTGTAAGCTTTCTCAACACTTGGCCTCCAAATCCCTTTGTGCCTGGGTGGCATACCACAAGTGAGATACACAACCCAAGTCCATGGCCTTGTGTAACCACTCAACATAACCCAAACATCCATTCCACCCAGGAGGTTCATTTGTCTTAGTTGTTTTATTAGAAAACATAAGTCTCTTGACTTAGAAGTATTTTCATCATAATAAGTATAGATGTTCACCACCCTTGTTTGCTAAGTAGCTAGGCTAATCAGGTTATGATAACTTAACTCAGGAAAATTCCCTAGTAATTCTACTATTCTACTCTACTTAGGATTTCCCAACTTAGCACTAGGCAAAAATAGCATGCAATACTTTAGCAAAAATATCGAATGCTAGTACAAAACATAGGATAGAAATATTCATGATAATATCACTTGCCTTGGTAGTGGGAAGGGTAGCACTCTTCACAATCACAATCACTAGCAAAATCTACAAGAAAAATTATAGCATTCAATTTCACATAATTTATTCAATCAAAAATAATATGAATGCATGCATGCAAGAATTTACTAAGTGATGACTTTGGAAATTTTTACCAAGCATGTGCATGATACTGAAACATAACAGGACACAAAATTTTGCCAAAACCAACTTATTTAATTTTAACCAATTACCAAATCATAACTATACTCAAAATATCCTCAAATATGATTCCACAAATAAAGTCATTTTAATGGTTACTATCTGTTGAAAAAATTGGATATTCAGAAAGGTCTTGATTCACTGAATCCAACGGTATAAAATTTGTAAAAATCTAACGTGGCATTCAAAAGTTATAGCAGTTTAAAGTTTGGATCAAAATCTGGTTTTAAATTCTGTTTTTGATTTAAATCCTGCCACGCGTCGCAACCTTACTGGTGTGTACCGCTTCGCGCGGATCGCGCTCTGTGAACCGCACGATCTAAGTGGGATCTAGCGGCTCAGATGCGCGCTTACCCTTTCGATCAAGGTTCTATCCTAGCCCTACGATGAAGATCCAACGGTCCAAATCACCAGGTTAGAAACGGGCGGCGGTGCTAATCGGCGCGGCCGATTCGACTACGGCGCGGCGCTTTACATCGTCCGCGAGGGGAGAGGTCTTACCAGGTTCGCGGAGGTCAAGCTCGTCGGTACTGGCTTGCGGAGGCGTCTTTGTACGGCTTTAGGAGCTCGTCGGAGTAACGGGCGGTGTCGGTCGCTTGCAGACGTGGTGCTTGCCGAGGTTTGGCGTCGCCCTAACACGAGCCAGAGGCATCAGAAGTTGTGCAAAACATAGGCGAACCCACTCGCGTGAAAGAGGGGGCAAGGGGCGCTCGGGTTTTACCTGAATTGGTCGCCGGAGTAAAGTGGCGGCGCAGGTGGTTTCGGTCGTGGACGTAGATGACGACCTGGGTCACGAACAGGCAAAATAAATGCGCCGGCAGCGTAAGAACATGCCGAGCATCCTTTGATCGAGAGAAGGCGGTCAAGGCTCACCGGAATCGGTCGCCGGAGTCGTCGGTATCAACGGTTCTGAAGCGTCGTGGGCAGCCTAGTGGCGTGGCGTGAGATTGACCGGGGAAATGATCGGGGAGTGGGGATCTTATAGCAGGTGCCTCGACAAGAAACGCCCGTTAATGGCCCAATTAAGCCGCTCCATCACCGGCGATCCGCTGCAGCGACGGTCGCGGGCGAGGTTTGGGGAAGACGATGACAGGATGGGCCCGCTTGTCGGCGATGTGAAAGGGGGTGGGGTCCGTTAACGTGCTGATCGGCTGTGTGCATTCGCGCGTGAGAGAAGGAAAGGAAATCCCCGGGTGGGCTAGTTGGGCTCGTTTCTCTGCTGGGCCACTTTCCTGGCGCTCGGCCTTTTTCCATTGTTTAGTTATTTTCCTTTTCTAATTCGATTTTCTGGTTATGTTTTCAAATGGTTTCAAACTCAATTTGAATTCAAATCTTTCTGAGGTTTTGCAGGGGTGACTTGGTCTCAGAAATGAGTCAAAACTTGTGGGGTTGCCTTGCAAAGGTTTGGTCAGACTTAGATTTCAAATAAACAGAGACTATGCATCATTTGCAAATGTTTTGAAAAGGAGGTTTTGGAAATTATTTCTAATTTGAATATTTTGGTTAAACTTTTATACCCAATCCTTTCCATAGTGGGGCAAGCAAACAAGTTTTTACATCATTCAAGTTTCAAAAGGTGATGGCCTAATGAGTGAAATTTACTCTCATAATATCATAGCATAAGTTTCTGTTTTTGAGAAGAACCCTAAATGATGATGAATGCTTAGATGATATGAATGAGTTTTGGAATATGAATTTGGGGATGTTACAATATTCTTGAATACTTTAATAGGTTCTTTCCACAAATGGAAGAGAGTAATGCCTTGCAGGAGCCTATGGAAGAAGAAATGTTGAAACTAGAAGCTCATTAGATGAAAAAGAGGAGGAAAGTGATGAACAAAAGGAGGAAGAATGGATCTACCCATGCCTAACTTCTAATGAGAGTAACTCTTTATCCCTTACATTATTTGATTGTCCCCCATGCTTACCAAAGGAGGATGAATGTTATGTTCCGGGAGATCCTTTTGAAATATCTACTTTGGGTAAAACCTGTGAAGATTTTAATCCCACTATTTTTGAGCTTGATAGAAATTTATGTGTTTGTAGATCATGAAAATCCTGCTTTATGTGATAGTTATATTGTTGAGTTTATTCATGAGGCTGTTGAAAATTAATATGAGAGAGGAAAATATGGTTGTAGAAGTTTTCATGGTACCGAAATACCTCTCTATGTGTTGAAAGTTTTGAAGTTACTCTTGTTTCATCTTCCTATGCCTGTCACTTTGTTATTTGTGAATTTATTTTCTTACAAGATTACTATGTATAGGAAGTGGGTTAGACTTAAATGTGTTTTGAGTTTGCTTCTTGATGCTCTCTTTTACTTCAATTCATATAGCCTATGTGAGCATCTTCTCAAACTATCAAGCCTAACTTAAAGGCATTAAAGAAAAGTACTTGTTGGGAGATAACCCAAGAGTTTCCTTGAGTCTTGGAAGTTATTACTTCAGTAATGACCTCTCCTTATCCTTTTTGTTTGCTTTTTGTGCCAAGAATGACCTCTAATGAGAGGGAAGTAAGATTTGGGGAGTTGTTGTTCCGAAACAGATTTATGTCCTCCGCCATAAAATTTGTGAGGAGTCTTTGTAACTCCAATTGAGCTGAAAATTTACGAATAAATCCCCCAGTATGTTAGCCAACTTTCGTTAGTTCAACACTTTTTTCTTTGAGCAACATAAGATTTTCTAAAAAATCTGTTTCTACCTGCTGGTCTATTTTGACAGATTTCTGCCATTATTTGCATTTGCTTCTTATTGATTCCATTTTGAGTTCTCTTTTGGAGAATTGAGCTTTTTGAAGGAGTTGCTACAGTAGCTTGTGTTTTTAGTGAAAAGTATTGTTGGTCCAAAGCTTTGCCTAAAGGTCTATTATCTTTTGAATACACTAATGTTGCTAATGAAGATTGTGTGAAGTTTTGTATGAAGGAAAAAAATTCAGGTGTAGAAAGAAAATGATGTAATGAGATGAAGAATGGACAAAAGCTCAAGCTTGGGGATGCCACCCCGGTGTCACCCAAAGAAATATCCAAGAGGTACAAGCGTCAAAGCTTGGGGATGCCCAAGGCATCCCCTTCTTCATCAATAAAAAGCTCAAGTCTGTCTAGACACTTCGTTTTTATTGTTTCATGCACAAGTTGTGTTGTTCTTGGAGCATCTTAGTTTTTGTTTGGTTTGTTTAGTTGTGTAGTTTGCTTGAATAAAGTATTTTGGACCCCCACTCTCGCTGTGTTGATTGAAATAAGTTGCTTGGTGTTGGAAATGAGTAGAAAGGTCCTGCTTGAAAGTGCAAGTGGAGCTTGCATTGACTGTGACTTAGACTTTAGCATGACATGCTAGGTGTTTTTTGACCTTATGCTTAGTGATTATTGCTGTAGCATGTCTTGTTCCAAATAATTGGATTGCTTAGTGTGCCTTGAAAGAATTATGCGTTGTTTTAGCATACAAAAGCATAGTATTATGGTATTCTCCTTTGATGCTTTGTTTGGGTTGACTTGGCACATGCTCACACCATGTTATGACTATGAACAAGTCACCATAACCTCTATGGTCATTTAGTCCTTGACTTGTAGTACCACTCTATGCTTTGATTAGTAATGTTTTGTTGCTCTGCATGATTATGGCCATTATTGCTCTCTTAGTTGGTTGCTCCCAGTCTTTTGCTAGCCTCCACTTGTATGAGTAAGCTCTACTCATGCTTCCAACTCCCAAGAAACCAAGTTATTCCAAAGTGTCCACTACAAACTCCTATCCATTGTGTGTTACACCATTCCAAGTATATTCTGGTTTTCAGCTATATTCCAATTAAAAAGTATTTTGTTATGTGAAAACTTAGTGATTAAATCTCTCACGAACTTGATGAGCACACTTTATATTCTTTGCCCCTAATAAACTTGAACCATTGTGTCGTCTATGTTGTATATGCTTGCACTTATACGTTGGAATTAGCAGAACCATGCTGTCATGGGGAACGTTTTCAACATTGCACTTGTACTTTGTACTCAGTTGATATCATGCTCTTTTGTCTATGGATGTCACCGGTGTGAAATAAATAGGGAACTTGTAAGTCCATGGAGTATGTATTTTGTGTTAGAGAAATGCCTGGGCCGCTAGCCTAAGCCATGCCTAATCATGGTGGAAACTTGCAGCATCACCATAGTGAGCTATCTATGAAGCATCCTCAATAAAAAGCTATGCATATAGTAAATAAAAAGATCGTTGAGATGCTCATTGTCTGCTTGCCTTGTCATTTTGGTTATGGGATAGCTCATGTACCATGTGTAAGGGGTACCCCGTTGGCAGTTCTCTATGATATGCATATACTTACAATGACAAGAACTTACAGGTGACTCAAGTTGAGTAGCATGAGGTGTGGCCCTCGTATTCAAGGGACTTGAGATTGCCAACTTATACTTTGTCAAGCATATACTTCATAGTTTGTTCACTTTAACCTTAACCACTTCAAGATGCTTATGATAGGGGCAATGAGGGCTAAAAGCTAACAAGTACCATAATTTTTGGAAGCTCTTTTTGAAACTTGAAATGCCTACTTCCCTTTGTGAAGGGTCTTTCTTCCACCATTATTTGAGTCTACACCTTCTACCTTTAGGCACCATTAAGAGTGCGTAGTTGCCATTCTATGTGCAGTGTTCCAAAACTTATTGATTGATGCATATTGTGTTATTACTTGTTCTTGTGCTACTTTTTTCTAGTCACCCTTGTGCACTTTGAAGGTGTCTTATGCATCTATTTGATACTCTATGAGGGACAAGCTGAATGCCACTATGCCATGTTTTCTGTATGTAAAACAAACAAACGTTTTTCAATGCATGTTATTCATGATCTTTGTTTGTAGCCTTTCATGTTGCATGCATAGTTACTATGTCCTATTGTTAGAACTCCATCTTTCATGCACATGTTTAGAGTGTTGGAGATATGCCCTAGAGGCAATAATAAATATAGTTATTATTATATCTTTGTGTTTATGATAAATGTTTACATTCATGCTATAATAGTATTAACAAGGAAACATTAATACTTGTGTGATTTGTAAACTTAATTTGAAGTCCCTAGTATAGCCTCTATACTTCACTAGCTTGTTGGTTGATTAATGATTGTGGTTTCCCTATCATGAACATTGAGATGTTATCAACAACAAGATCATATCGTTAGGAGAATGATATGGTGGACATACTCCTATAGATAAGCATAGCATAAATATCAAGTCATTTCAATAGTTCAATTGCTATATGCTTTCTGATACATAGTAACCTAATTCCTTCGACCATGAGATCATGCATATCACCTTTACCGGATGGATGCTTTGATGACATCAAACACCACACCGAATCGGGTGGCTATAAAGGTGGCATTGAGTGTTCGGAAAGTATTGGTTGAAACACATGGATCAAGAGTGGGATTTGTCCATCCATATGACAGATAGATATACTCTGGGCCCTCTCGGTGGAATGTCATCCAATTAGCTTGCAAGCATGTGACTGGCTCACAAGGGATCACATATCACGGGAACGAGAAAAGAGTACTTATCGGTAACGAGGTTGAACTAGGTATGCAGAGATACCGACGATCATAACCTCGGATAAGTAAACTATCGTGAGACAAAGGGAAATTGGTATCGTATGTAAGTGGTTCATTCGATCGCAAAGTAATCGTAGAAATATGTGGGAGCCATATGAATTTTCAGATTCCTCTATTGGTTATTGTTCGGAGAAGTGTCTCGATCATGTCCGCATAATTCACGAACCGTAGGGAGACACACTTAAGGATTCGACGTTGTTTGAGTAGTTATGGTATTATGAGAAAGAGACCAAATGTTGTTCGAAGTCTCGGATGGGATCCGGGATATCACGAGGTGATCCGTAATGGTCCGGAGAATAAGATTCATATAAGGAAAGTCCTGCTTTGAGTTCGGGAATGATTCTGTTTTCATCGGAATGTTCTAGAAGGTTCGGATTGTCCGGCACTTCGGGGAGGGTACATGAATGTGTCATTACATATTGAATGATTGCATCATGTACTAAGTGTTCTTGCTGTTCCAAACTGAAAAGTCAAAGCCAGTTTGAAAGTCAAAAGGCTAAACAGAAACTGTGGGAACAGAAACTGGGAAACAAGCAAGGTGGTTGGAACCGACTTGGGAGGAGTCCTCCAAGCCAACCAAGGCCGACTTGGGAGGACTCCTCCCTTGGTCGCCCCTCCACCTATAAAAGGAGGGGCCTCCTCCTCTAGACACACAAGTTCCTATCCTCTAATCTCCGGTTTAGAGCCGTTTTGGTTTAGAGCTTCTAATTGCTCTAGCTGCTCTGGTTTAGAGCCTTCTAATTGGTGTGTCTAATCCCTAGACCACTAATAGCTCTCTCATACTCCACCATACTCGCTCCGCTTAAGGCGAAGCTCGGGATCTCCCTCTACTTCCGGTACTACGCCGTTGTCTTCGGAATCGCGAGGAGAGTGCTACAACCTCCGTTTCTTTGGAACAAGGGAGAGGAAGGTCTTCGAAAATCGAACGTGTGACCGATTGCGGAAGCGCTTCGAACGCAGGCCGGAAGGATCGTCTACACTATCTTGAGATCGGAAGAGTGCGACTACATCACCCACGAGAATCCGCTCTCGTTAAACACTTTGGAATCTTCGAGGGTAAGTTATTCCATCGACTGCTTTCTACAATCTAGTAGATAGATCTTGGCTTGTTTGTTTGTATGCGATAGAAAATTTTTGTTTTCCATGCTACGAACCCCTGATGGTATCGAGCCGTGTCTATATGTAGATCTGTTGCACGAGTAGAACACAATGGTCATTGGGCGTTGATGCTTTTATTGTCGATTGCTTCTTGTGTACTTTGCATCTTGTATGTTGGGATGAAGGCCCGCTAACCTTACATGACATCGTTCATGAGACTTGCTCCACGCTTGACATGCAACTTGTATTGCATAAGTGGCTTTGTGGGTGCTGTTTCTCCTAGCATAGTTAAGATCCAATTTACAACGGGTGATCAACAATGCTAGTATCAATGTTGTGGTTCTTGTTCGTAGTTAGAACGACACTTGTTGAAAGCCCCAAACCACGTAAAATATGCAAAGAAAGTAGAGGCGTCTAACTTTGTTTTGCAGGGGTGTGTGATGATGTGATATGGCCATGATTGTGATTATATTTTATGTATGCAATGTTCCTTATTGTAAGTTGGCAACCGCGGAGCCATATGGTTGTCTTTAATTTATGTTAAGACCCACGGTGTCTATTCAAAGTAGTTGTAATAGTTGAAGCCGGTGGACGACAACCATGGACAAGCGTCATTGACCTTGATGCAATGCCGGTGATGATGGAGATCATGTTCGTGCTTGAAGATGGAGATCGGAAGCACAAAGAAGAAAGGCCATATCATATCACATATTATTGAATTGCATGTGATGTTAATCCTTTATGCATCTTGTATTGCTTGGTAGACGGCGGTAGCATTATAAGATGATCCCTCATGCACATCAATTTCAAGTCATAAAGTGTTCGCCCTTAGTTAGCACCGTTGCTAAAGCTTGTTGTTTCGAAGCACCACGTGATGATCGGGTGTGTTAGATTCTGCAAGTGTATACAACGTGAGCAAGCATTTGCTCATGCGAAACTAAGGTTTGATCTTGACGCCTAGCATGTACGACATGGTCTCGAACACGGATCACCGAAAGGTAAAGCATGAATCGTATAGTAGATATGATGAACATGACGATTGTTCGCCATTGAAACTATATCAACTCTCGTGATGATCGGTGTTGATGTAGTGGATTTGGTTCGTGTGATCACTAAAACAATGTGAGGGATGTTGTTTTGAGTGGGAGTTCACCTAGTTTAATTTCATTAATTAATTTGAACTCAATTTGTCATAAAATTAGTCTAAACTATTGCAAATATGTTGTAGATCAATGGCAGCCCCTACCATCAATTTTAATGCGTTCCTAGAGAAAGAAAAGTTGAAAAACAATGGAAGCAACCCATTCGGATTGGTTTCGCAATTTGAGGATTGTCCTCACATGTAATTTGACCTATGTCTGGATGCACTGGTGACCCACTGCGGACTAATGCTCCCGATGAAGTAAAGAATGTTTACCTCGCTCGGAAGAATCGACTCCATAGTTCAAGGTGCTATCTTGTATGGTTTAGAATCGAGCTTCAAAAAGGTTTGAAGAGTCGGACCCATATGATATTGTCGAGGATCTCAAATTGATTTTTGAGACTCATGCGGCAATTGAAAGCTATGAGGCTTCGAAAAGTTCTTTAACCGCAAGATGGAAGAGGGCAGCTCCGTTAGTGAGCATGTGCTTAAGATGTCTGGGCACGCAAACAAACTTCAAAGCTTGGGTATAGTAATTCCTAATGCTTTGGGGATTTACCGTGTCCTCCAGTCACTATCACCAAGTTACAGGAACTTTGTGATGAACTACAACATGCAGAACATGAACAAAGAGTAGCCAGAACTGTTTGCTATGTTAAAATCTGCAGAAGTGGAGATCAAGCAAGAGCACCAAGTGTTGATGGTCAATAAGACCACCAAACTCAAGAAAGGCAAGTCTAAGCAAAAGGGACACTTCAAGAAGGGTGGTAAGAAAGTTACCACGCCGGCGAAGAAGACCAAGGCTGGACCCAAGCCCGACGTCTTGAGTGCTTTTACCAAGGGAGAAGGTCATCGAAGCGGAATTGCCCAAAGTACTTGGCGGATCGAAGAACGGCAACATCAAGAAGAAAGGTATATCTAATATACATGTTATTGATGTGTATCTCACTAGTACTAAGTAGTAGTGCACGGTATTTGATACTGGTTCGGTTGCTCATATTTGTAACTCGAAACAGGTGCTGCAGAATAAACGGAAGCTAGCGAAGAACGAGGTGACGATGCGCGTGGGAAACGGATCAAAGGTTGATGTGATCGCGGTCGACACGCTACCCCTTCATCTACCATCGGGATTAGTTTTATACTTAAATAATTGTTATTTAGTGCCTGTGTTGAGCATGAACATTATATCGGGATCTTGTTTATTGCGAGACGGTTACTTGTTTAAATCAGAGAATAATGGTTGTTCGATTTATATGAGTAATATGTTTTATGCACATGCACCTTTGATAGATGGTCTATTCTTATTGAATATGGATAGTGGAAATACACATATCAACAACATTGAGGCTAAACGTTTGAAATCAAGCGATAATTCGACCTATATGTGGCAATCGCTGCCTTGGTCACATTGGAGTGAAGCGTATGAAGAAACTCCATTCCGATGGACTTCTTGAATCACTTGATTTTGAATCACTTGAAAGATGCGAAGCATGTCTGATGGGAAAAATGACTAAGACTTCATTTTCTGGTATGATGGAGCGAGCTACGGACTTATTGGAAATCATACATACCGATGCGTGTGGTCCAATGAGTGTAGCATCGCGCGGTGGTTATCGTTATGTTCTTACCTTCACGGATGACTTGAGTAGATATGGGTATATCTTTTTCATGAAACATAAGTCCGAAACTTTCGAGAAGTTTAAGGAGTTTCAAAGTGAGGTAGAGAATCAACGTAACAAGAAGATTAAATTTCTACGTTCTGATCGTGGAGGTGAATATTTGAGTTACGAGTTTGGCGAGCATTTGAAGAAATGCGGAATACTTTCACAGTTGACACCGCCGGGAACACCACAGCGTAATGGTGTGTTCGAACGTCGTAATCTAACTCTCTTAGATATGGTTCGTTCTATGATGTCACTTACAGATTTACCGCTATCATTTTGGGGTTATGCATTAGAAACAGCCGCATTCACTTTAAATAGGGCACCATCTAAATCCGTTGAAACGACACCGTATGAATTATGGTTTGGGAAGAAACCTAAATTGTCGTTCCTTAAAGTTTGGGGATGCGAAGCCTATGTAAAGAAGTTACAGCCGGACAAGCTTGAACCCAAAGCGGAAAAATGCGTCTTCATAGGATACCCGAAGGAAACTATTGGGTATACCTTCTATCATAGATCCGAAGGCAAAATCTTCTTTGCCAAGAATGGATCCTTTCTAGAGAAGGAATTTCTCTCGAAAGAAGTGACCGAAGGAAAGTAGAACTCGACGAGGTTGTCGAACCTTCTCTCGAATTGCAGTAGCGCAGACCGAAGAAGTTCTGTGGTGCCTGCACCAAGAGAGGAAGCTAATGATGGTGATCATGAAACTTGGTTCAAGTAGCTACAGAGCCTCGGAGGTCAACGAGAACTCGTACCACTCCAGTTGGTATGATCCGTTATGAGTGTCATGTTGGTGGAAAACATCGATGACCCCGAGACATATGAGGAAGCGATGAGCCCAGATTCCAATAAATGGCAAGAAGCCATGAAATTCGAGATTGGATCCATGTACGAAAACCAAGTATGGACTTTGGTGGACTTACCGGATGGCCGGAAGGCTGTCGAGAAAAAATGGATTTTCAAGAAGAAAACATGTCGATGGTAATGTCTATAAAGCTAGACTTGTCGCAAAAGGGTTTCGACAAATTCAAGGAGTTGACTACGATGAGACTTTCCCACCAGTAGAGAAGCTAAAGTCTGTGAGGATTATGTTAGCAATCGCTGCATATTATGATTATGAGATATGGCAGATGGATGTCAAAACAGATTCCTCAATGGAGATATTGATGAAGAGTTGTATATGATGCAACCCAAAGGTTTTGTCGATCCTAAAGATGCTAACAAGGTATGCAAACTTCAACGGTCCATCTATGGATTGAAGCAAGCATCCCGTTGGAATCAACGCTTTGATAAGGTGATCAAAGTTTTGATTTTATACAAACTTATGGAGAAGCTTGTATTTACAAGAAAGTGAGTGGGAGCTCAGAGCATTCTTAATACTATATGTGGATGACATATTGTTGATTGGGAATGATGTAGACCTTCTTAATAGTGTCAAAGAATATTTGAATAATAGTTTTTCAATGAAGGATCTTGGCAAGCAGCTTACATATTAGGCATAAAGATTTATAGAGATAGATCGAAACGCCAAATATCATTGTCACAGAGTACATATTTGGACAAAGTTCTAAAGAGGTTTGAATGGAAGAAAGCAAGAAAGGGTTCTTGCCCATGTTGCTATCGACCTTGAGTAAAACTCAAAGTCCGACATCGGCGTAAGATAGAGAAAAGATGAGTAAGACTCATGCCTCACCATAGGATCTCTAATGTATGCCATGCTATGTACTAGACCCGACATTGCATATCTTTGTTAGTTTAACTAGCAGATATCAAAGTGATCCAGAGTGGATCATTGGACAATGATCAAAAACATCCATAAGTACTTGAGAAGAACTAAGGATATGGTTCTTTCTTATGGAGGTGATGAACAACTCGTTGTTAATGGTTACACCGATGCTAGTTGGAACACCGATCCGGATGATTCTAAATCACAACTGGATACGTATTTATTTTGAATGGTGCAGCAGTTAGTGGAGGAGTGCAAAGCAAAGCGTTGTGGCGAGATCTTCAATGAATCGAATACATGGTCGCTTGAGGCTTCACAAGAAGCGATATGGATGAAAGAGTTCATTACAGATGGGTGTGGTTCCTAGCCTGGACCCAATGTCTATATAATCGTGATAACATGGGAGCCATAGCTAATGCGCAAGAACCAAGGTCACACAAGAAGTGAAGCATATCAAGCTGCGTTTTCACGCTATTCGAGAACATATCCAGATGGGGATATAAAGATTTGCAAAGTACACAGATCCGAATGTGGCGGATCCGTTGACTAAACCTCTCCGAGGGCAAACATGACCAACACCAAACTGCCATGGGTGTTCGGTATATTACCATGTAATCTAGATTATATGACTCTAGTGCAAGTGGGAGATGTTGGAGATATGCCCTAGAGGCAATAATAAATATAGTTATTATTATATCTTTGTGTTTATGATAAATGTTTACATTCATGCTATAATAGTATTAACAAGGAAACATTAATACTTGTGTGATTTGTAAACTTAATTTGAAGTCCCTAGTATAGCCTCTATACTTCACTAGCTTGTTGGTTGATTAATGATTGTGGTTTCCTATCATGAACATTGAGATGTTATCAACAACAAGATCATATCGTTAGGAGAATGATATGGTGGACATACTCCTATAGATAAGCATAGCATAAAGATCAAGTCATTTCAATAGTTCAATTGCTATATGCTTTCGATACATAGTAACCTAATTCCTTTGACCATGAGATCATGCATATCACCTTTACCAGATGGATGCTTTGATGACATCAAACACCACACCGAATCGGGTGGCTATAAAGGTGGCATTGAGTGTTCGGAAAGTATTGGTTGAAACACATGGATCAAGAGTGGGATTTGTCCATCCATATGACGGATAGATATACTGGCCCTCTCGTGGAATGTCATCCAATTAGCTTGCAAGCATGTGACCGCTCACAAGGGATCACATATCACGGAACGAGAAAAGAGTACTTATCGATAACGAGGTTGAACTAGGTATGCAGATACCGACGCATCATAACCTCGGATAAGTAAACTATCGTGAGACAAAGGGAAATTGGTATCGTATGTAAGTGGTTCATTCGATCGCAAAGTAATCGAGAAATATGTGGAGCCATATGAATTTCCAGATTCCTCTATTGGTTATTGTTAGAAGTGTCTCGATCATGTCCGCATAATTCACGAACCGTAGGGAGACACACTTAAGGATTCGATGTTGTTTGAGTAGTTATGGTAATATGAGAAAGATACCGAATGTTGTTCGAGTCTCGGATGGGATCCGGATATCACGAGGTGATCCGGAATGGTCCGGAGAATAAGATTCATATAAGGAAAGTCCCGTTTGAGTTCGGGAATGATTCCGTTTTCATCGGGAATGTTCTAGAAGGTTCCGGATTGTCCGGCACTCCGGGGGGGAGGGTACATGAATGTGTCATTACATATTGAATGATTGCATCATGTACTAAGTGTTATTGCTGTTCCAAAACTGAAAAAGTCAAACTGCCTTTGAAAGTCAAACGGCTAAAACAGGAAACTGTGGAAAACAGGAAACTGTGGGAAACAGGAAACTGTGGGAAACAAGCAAGAGGTGGTTGGAACCGACTTGGGGGAGTAGTCCCTCCAAGCCGGCCAAGGCCACCGACTTGGGAGGGACTCCTCCCTTGGCCGCCCTCCCACCTATAAAAGGAGGGGCAGGGCCTCCTCCTAGACACACAAGTTCCTATCCTCTAATCTCCGTTTAGAGCCGTTTTGGTTTAGAGCTTCTAATTGCTCTAGCCTGGTTTAGAGCCTTCTAATTGGTGTGTCTAATCCCTAGACCACTAATAGCTCTCTCTCATACTCCAACATACTCGCTCCGGCTTAAGGCCTCGGGATCTCCCTCTACTTCCCATTACGTCGTTGTCTTGCCTTGAATCGCGAGGAGAGTGCTATAACCTCCGCTTTTCTTTGGAACAAGGGAGAGGAAGGTCTTCTCGAGTACCGAACGTGACCGATCAAGCTGGCGCCGAACGCAGCCGAAGGATCGTCTACACGATCTTGAGATCGGAAGAGTGCGACTACATCACCCACGAATCCGCTCGTTAAACACTTTGGAATCTTCGAGGGTAAGTTATTCCATCGACTCGTTGCTACAATCTAGTAGATAGATCTTGGCTTGTTTGTTTGTATGCGATAGAAAATTTTTGTTTTCCATGCTACGAACCCCTACATAGAGTTCTTTGATCCCAGCTTTCAATGCTTGCAAATGGTTTGATCTTGGTTTTGATGGTGCATGTCACCTCAAAAAATTTTCTTTTATCACTTACCTACTCGAGGATGAGCAGGAGTTAAGCTTGGGGATGCTTGATACATCGGAAACGTATCTATAATTTTTGATGCCCCATGCTTGTTTAGTATCTACTTTGCTTTGCTTTGTCTACACTTTGAGGTGTTTTTTATCTTTCTGGAACTAACCTATTAACAAGTTGCCACGGTGCCAGTTGCCTGTTTTCTTCTGTTTTTGGTTCCACAAAGGCGGAAAATCAATATTTCCGGAATTGGATGAGACAAAAGCCAAAGTCAATATTTTACCGTGGGCGAGACGAAGTCCAGAGGGGAGACGGAGAGGCGAACCAGGGCCACCACACCCCCTAGGCGTGGGTGGGCCCACCCCGCGCCTGGGTAGGGTGTGGGCCCACTGGTCGCCTCCCAGCCTCGCCTCTTCACCTATAATAAGCCCCCGATGCAGAAACCCTAGGCACCCGATCAAAACTCCACGAAACCTTCTGCAGCCGCCACCACCGTCGTCCCTAGATCGGGGGGGTCTGAAGTTCTTCCCGGCACCCTGCCGGAGGGGAGATCATCCCGGAGGCCTTCTTCTCCGGTATGATGCGTGAGTAGTTCCACCTTGGACTATGGGTCCATGTAGTAGCTAGATGGTTGTATCTCCGCTTGTGCTTTCATGTATAGATCTTATGATCTCCGTTCATCATCAAGATCTAATCTATTTGTAATCCTTGTTGTGTTTGCGGGAATCCGATGGATATTGAGATTACTATGTCAGATTGATTAATGGTTTTGTCTATTTGATACTATCTTGTCTGTGTTGTTTGCGATCTTGCATGCTCTCTGTTGTTAGTAGATATCTTGGCCAAGTAGTTGCTAGTGACTCCAAGAGGGGGTATTTATGCTCGATAGTGGGTTCATGCCTCTAGTTTCCAAGGGAAGTGAAAGAAATCACTTCGGTTGTAGATGTGATGTTGCCACTAGGGAGAAAACAACAGTCTCTTGTTCATGGAACAAGTGGATTGTTTACCTTACACACTTTGCTTAAAGAAGTTGTCTGTTGCTTGCAACTTTATATCGGAGGCGGTTCGGATGATAACCTGAAGGTGGACTTCTAGTCATAGATGCAGTTGGATGGCGGTCTATGTATATTGTTGTATTTCCCAATCGAATCTCATAGGATCTTTTTGTCTGGTATTGCATTGTTATGCCTTGCTCAGTTCCTGTCAATTGCCCTGCTATAATTTGTTTACCCTTCATGCCATGTTGTTTATCTAAGGAGAGCACCTCTAGTGAACTATAGACCTCGGTCCAATCTTTTCCATTGATACATCTTCCACTGTTACCTGTTTACTTGCTGCAAACCATTACCTTCCACATCATATGTTTAATCCTTTGTTACAGCAAACCGGTGAGCTTGACAACCTCACTGATTCGTTGGGGCAAAGTCTTGAGTTTGTGTTGTGCAGGTCTCCGCATTGCTTGCAACACCTATGTGACGTTTCCTTCCTCCTACTGGTTCGATAACCTTGGTTTCTGTGGCATCCCGCAAAACCACTACTAGAAAATCGCGTTGTTTTTTTGCATTGCATCATCATGACCGCATGCTCATGTCATCATGCCACATTGCATTTGAGCATCGTCATCATCTTGCAAATTGCTTGCATAAAACTATTTTCGCAAGCATGTTTTTGTTTTCTAAAACGTCCCGTCTTGCTTTCAAACACAAACCCGGGTCCCCGGATTATTTTTGTTTTGTCCGCTATCGGGTTGTAAAAGCCCCGTGTTAAACAAATAAAATGTTAAATTATTTTAGTGGGGGCAGTCGAACGGGCCGATTCGACCCGAACGACCACCCCCAGAAATTAAAACGGTCCACCTAAATTCCTAAAACTACCAGTCCTAATCTACCCAAACCCCCTCCACCTCACCCCATCCTATGGTCTCTCGCCACCTCACCTCTCCTCCCTCCCCCACCCAATCACCCCCTGCCACGTCAGCCACTCCCTCTCTCTCCCTCTCTCTCTTCCCCAACCCACAGCCCACTTTTCCCCCTGGCCCCACATGTCGGTCCCCCTCTCTCCATCTCACTCCCACACCACCCCACCGCACGCCCCCACGCGCCCATCTACCCCCCCGAATCCCACCTCCCCAGACCAACCTCCCTCCCCTCCCCGCTCAGCCCCTGGCCCTCCCACCGGCCCCACCCGCCGGCCGCCGCTTCCTCCTCTCCTCTTCCTCCCTCCCTCCCCCGCCTCCCCTCTTCTTCTCCCGTCATGTCTCCCTCACTGCAGCAGCCCGCCACCGCCATCTCTCCTCCTACACCGCACGGCGCCACCACTCCCAGCCTGCCGCCTCCTCTCCAGCAGCCCGCCGCTGAGCTCCGCCACGGCTCCTCGCTCCCGCCTCCCCGGCCGCCAAGCGCACTTCTCCCTCTCCTCCGCCTCCCGCCTCCCGCCTCGCCGTCTCCCTGTCTCCAATGGCCGCCCCTCCTCCTCCGGCGCTCCCCGTCTCCCTGCCTCCCCGCCTCGCCCAGCCCCACGTTCTCGACCACCGCCACCTCACCTCCCGCCTCCTCAGATCGCAAGGCCACAGCTAGCACGCCAGCAGCCCTCCCGACCAAGGCCACTTCGCCCATGGGCCAGCGCCGCCCGCCGCCCGGCTTCCACCTCCCGCTCGCCGCGGCCACCGCCTCGGGCCTCCATGGCCACGCCTGAGCTCCTCCTTCGCAGGTCCGAGCCTCTCTCACCGTGTCGCCTCCGCTGACCTTCTCCGAGCCGCATCCCCGGCGCGTCCCTGTCTCGTGCCCAGCGGCGTGAGGTGCTCACCCTCGCCGTCCCGTGCCGTCAGGCGCCTGACGCCGATCCTACACTGCTCTGCGAGCGCGCAGCAAGACTGGCGGCCTTCAGTTCCCTACTCGTCTACTCCCAGCTACCAAGTACCAAGCTGCCACCACTGAGGCAACCTCCTGTGCGTCTTCACCATGCGTGCCAGTACCCGATGAAACATCGACAAGGTTACCGACAGGAACCTGAAGACCCCGAAGGTCATCTACAAGGAACACCAAGGTCTCCTCCCTGAAACCGCCATGACCGTCTACATGGAATCCGAAGGCTGCCCTGAAGACCGATCTAGAGCGCCGAGGCCTTCGCATGGAATCGCCAAGATCCACCGGCGCCAAACCCAAGACCGACATCATCACCCGAGAACTCTGACAAGGACGCCACGCTCGTCGAGATCCCGGACGCCAAGTACTTCACCCCGGACACCGAGACCCTGAACGACAAGTTCTCCTTCCCGGAAGCATTGACGCCCGCGCGACAAGATCTTCTCCGTTGTCCGAGAACGCTTCCGCCGAGACCGAACCCTGAGACCCGACCCCGAACCCCTCGGAGCCAAGATCTGCCGAACCCTAATGTGTGACCCCTTCCCGAAACCCTATTTTATAATATAATACAATTGTTGCATATTAAATCATTATCTCGCATGCATATCATGTGGTTTGGGGGCCTTATGCCGATTCACCTAATAATTAAATATGGGGCCCATATGCGGGCAAATCTAGTCTCATAGTGGCCTCATTTAAATTTGTGTAGCGAACCGGTAACTTATCTTGCCCTATCATTACAACATTTAATTGCGGGGGTTCTAAACAACTTGAACCATTTAATTAATTGTCGGGACCCCGGTTCCGCTTAATATGACCTAATTGCATCGCATCTTGCCATGTCATACATCATACATGCATCATGCCCGATCTTCTGTCATAATCTTAAATACTGCATCCGGTGTTTATTCTAGTGTTTTGCTTCTTCGCGGATAAGGCCGTTGAGTTGATGCGAGTGTCGACCCAATCTTCGGTTGAACCTTCGACAATGTTTTCAGGCGAGCATCTCCCCCTTTCTACCGATCTTACTTTTATAGTATTTATTCCCTCCTGTTGATCTATTGCTATTTGCGTTGCGATGCTCTAGTTTTTCGTACCCGTGATATCCCTCGCAGCCTTATATTGCCTTGGACACATCCTATTACCTGTTGTTTGGTAGATAGATGGACTTGCGTGTCGTGGTCACTTGCTCAAGTGTTGTTGCGTGTCGTCAAGTGCCACAGTTGTTGGTGTATTGCCGCCTGTTTGATGTTGGATATGATCATGGTTTTACTTATCGTTCACTTTAATTCCTGTTTAACAACTAAAATTGGAATAAGCAGAGGCATCGGTGGGTGATAGATAATATTTGGTTTCTGAACGCCCACTTGTGTCCCGTAGGACCCCGAGTACTTGATACCTGTTCCTTGATTTATCGCGCTATCCACATCCGGGAGGATTATGGGACCCCGAGCGAGCATGATTCATTCTTATTTCTTGGGGCCACAAACTAGTTTGAGGTTTTATTTACTATCCTACTTATGCCATGCTATGCTTTATTTACGATTGCGAGGAGCACACCATCTTGCTTAGGTAAGCGGAATGTTTTCGGTATCGACAAGCCAGTCACACTTTCGTTCCCGATCGTTTACAGCCATTGTCGCAAACCTTGAGTCCGTCTCGGAGTCAACTGGCTTCGTTGCGGGTCTACTCAATGGGGTGCCCCCTGAAATATTTCTGAATCCTGTGATTGCTTTGTCGTGAAAGCCTCGTTGGGTTTTGATTTGGTTTTTCCGAGGTTGATCGAGCGTGTGTTTCTATTGGTGCACCCCGGCCGGGTAAAACTTTCTGAAAGCCGTGTCCGCGGTTATGGACGACTTGGAGCACAGTATCTCGATCATAGACAAGCATAACTAAAGTAGTGCTATAAATTTGACTTTATAATGACTAGTAATCAGCTTCACTATAATGGAATGGCTAACTAATACTGCCCACAATTGCTTGTTTGGGTGTCGCTTGCGACCATTGTACCTGATTAGTAAGTATTGCAACTACAACGGAATGGCTTAATAAAAGTACCAACAACTGCTGGGTTTGAGGTTTATCTCATGCTATCTGTATCTGTTTAGTAATTGTTGCAACTACAACGGAATGATTAACTAAAAGGGCCCACTGCTTCTTTTATCAGGACGATTACCTATACCTGACTAGTAATTGCTGCAACGATAACTGAATAAGTAAAACTGCCAACGGTGTGAGTTCCTCGGTTGACTTCCTCGTTTGGTCTCGAGGGGGAAACACCAGGATGGGTTTGTTTGATGGTAGTATCAGGTTGGATCCGAATAGGTCTTTCTTACCCCTCTCTTATATCCGCCAGTTGTATCGAGTCTCTATAGGTTGTATAGTGCATGCCGCTTCGCTTGATCCACCATACCTATGTAGGCGGGACCGCCAATTCTAGTCTCGCCGTGTATGGCCTCAATCGACGCCTCTTTTTCCTTTGCCCTTTGTCGACCCTTTGTTTAAGCAGGTTTTGAGATCGACGTCGTTAGCGTGGTTACCCTTCTTGGCTTGGCAGGGTTATGGACGCCATTGGTTATTCTTCGTTTAGCCCCATTTGCATCTTGTCCGAATGGACGCTATATCGTTCTCAAGGTGATTTGGATCTTTGTACTGTATATCTGTATTCTTGACTCATGGAGTCGCTGTTATATATCTCTGTTCTGTGGGTCCCATCGAGGACTGTTGTGTAATGTTATTACTTCGTTTTCCACCCGCACGAAAGTGCCTGGTGGGAACCTTTGAATCGTTTCTATGCGGGTTTGGCGGGTTTCGCTCAAACTTGCATAGGGTCGATTCTGAGGGTGTTACAGTTTCTTATTGAGGGAAAACTTGCTGATGTGCTGCTTCACACCTTGCTCTTGGGGTTCCCAACAGGCTCCACGTCAACCACGTGTACAACCATCAAGGAGTTTTTGAACAATCTGTCGTTGGCTGCCCCAGAAATTGCACCTACTTGTTAAAATTACCAAAGTATGCACCAACTCGTTACCGCTGCCTCAAATGTGGTATGAATATGTAATTTACTCATTGGAAAAGGACAAATTACACTTGGAAGATCCCTGCTGAAACACCTTGGAGCAATAATAGATGTGGGAAAAGGCATTATGCATTTTGCTTCTCCAATAAGCAATCATACATTCCCTAAATATAAGAAGAAAGGTAGGAGCAAGAAAGTTGATGTCAATGCTTCTTCATTTGAAAATACTTGATTCTTGCTTCTTGTGCCTAACTTAAAGGCGTTAAAGAAAAGTACTCCTTGGGATATAACCCAATAGTTTTCTTGAGTCTTAGCACATGCTTTGTTTGGTATTGTGGTATTCTCCTTTGATGCTTTGTTTGGGTTGACTTGGCACATGCTCACACCATGTTATGACTATGAACCAGTCACCTTAGCCTCTATGATCATTTAGTTTTTGACTTATGGTACCACTTTATGCTTTGATTAGTAATGTTTTGTCGCTCTGCATGATTATGGCCATTATTGCTCTCTTAGTTGGTCGCTCCCAGTCTTTTGCTAGCCTCCACTTGTATTGAGTAATCTATACTCATGCATCCAACTCCCAAGAAACCAAGTTATTCCGAAGTGTCCACTATAAATTCCTATGCATGGTGTGTTACACCATTCCAAGTAAATTCTTGTTTTATCTATCTTCCAAATTAAACTTGTTATGTGAAAAATTGTGATTAACGCTCTCATAAACTTGATGTCACACTTTATTTTTCTTTCCCCTAATAATCTTGAACCATTGTGTCATCTATGTTGTATATGCTTGCACTTATAAGTTGGGATTAGCAGAACCACGCTGTCATGTGGAACGCTTTCAACATTGCACATGTACATTGTACCCAGTTGATATCATGCTATTTTGTTTATGGATGTCGTCGGTGTGAAATGAAAGGGGATCTTGTAATCCCATGGAGTTATGTATGTGTGTTAGAGAAACGCCTGTGCCGCTAGCCTAAGCCATGCCTAATCATGGTGGAAACTTGCAGCATCACCATAGTGAGCAATCTATGAAGCATTCTTCTTATAAAAAAGAGAGATAGAAAAAAAGATATTGAGAAAAAGAAAAAAAATATGAGAAAAGAGGAAAGAGAGAAAAAAAGCACCATTTTCCCATGGTAAATAAGAAGATTGTTGAGATGCTCATTGTTTGCTTGCCTTGTCATTTTAATATGGGATAGCTCTTGTATCATGGGGCAAGGGGTACCCCGTTGACGGTTCTCTATGATACACATGTACTTACTATGACAAGAACTTACCGGTGACTAAAGTTGAGTAGCATGAGGAGCGGCCCTCGTACTCAAGGGACATGAGATTGCCAACTTATACTTTATCAAGCATATACTCCATATTTTGTTCAGTTTAACCTTAATGACTTCCAGATGCTTATGGTAGGGGAATGAGAGCTGAAAGCTAACAAATACCATAATTTTTGGAAGCTCTTTATAAGACTTGAAATCCCTGCTTCCCTTTATGAAGGGCCTTTCTTCCACTTTTATATTGAGTCTCCACCTTCTATCCTTAGGCACTAATTAAGAGAGCATAGTTGTCATTCTTAGTTCTATGTGCATTGTCCCAAAACTTATTGATTGATTCATATTGTTGATATTGCTTGTTCTTGAACTATTTGTATCTAGTCACCCTTATGAACTTTGAAGGTGTCCTATGCATTTATTGCTACTCCATGAGAGACGAGCTGAATGCCACTATGCTATGTTTTCTATATGTGAAACAAATAAACGTCTTTCAATACATTGTTATTCATGAATCTTTGTTTGTATCCTTTCATGTTGCAGCATAGTTGCTTTGTCTTATTGTTAGAACTTTATCTTTCATGCTCATGTTTAGAGTACTTTGATCCCAGCTTTCAATGCTTGCAAATGGTTTGATCTTGATTGTGATGGTGCATGTCACTGTAAGATCCCTCCCTTGTAAAGGTAAGGATCCCTGTGATTGCAATGCTAGTCCCTGGATCAATTGCTAGCATCCATAGTTTAAGATGAAGTACACAGAAACAAAGGTCATTATTACATTGTCATTCCAGATATAACATAGTCTTTTACAACTCCATGGCCATAGGCCTAATACAAGAGTTCATTCATAACAATAAAAATAAAGTCTTCATCTTCATGTGCCATAGGCAAGCATGTTGAGTGTAGACTCATAACCCCTAATCATCATCAGAGTAACCTGCAACATCACAAGTTACAGCCACAGTGGGTTAATACATTGGAATAGCATTGGCAAGTGATACCTTAGTAAAATATTAGCATCTAGTTACTACATGAATTTTGCTAAGTATAGCTTAGGCTTGCTTTGCTCAAAATAGGTTTTACCTATTAGTTGAAAACACTAAGTTTTTCTTTGGCAAAACTTTCCCAAGGAACCACCAATAGAAATTGGCGAACCTTCACCCTTGTTTAACCACAAGTTTTAACTTAGAAAATTGGGATGAGGAGATTCTTGATAGCTTCCATGTATTGATGCTCAAGTTGTCCAATACCAGGGGCATGGCTAAGTACTTAGATTCTTCCATCTGCAGAGGTTGTGCACTTTCCCCACAAGACTTGATTTTCACCAAGACATGGCCTTTCAGAAGCCTTCCCTTAGACCAAATGGACACGTTCCAACCTATCATCCCACTACCACCAGCTGTCCAAATGGCTAAGTTATTGCAACCTATATGATCCAGGCAGAGCCCATATTGCCATGTGGCTGCACTAGAAGCTTCTTAACATTTGGCATCTCAAATCCCTTTGTTCCTGGGTGGATTTCCAGAAGTGAGATACACAAGGTAAACCATAGAAATTGGCCTTGTGTGACCACTCAACAGAAACCATTCTTTCCATTCCACCCAGGTGTTTCATTCACTTAGTTGTTTTATTAAGCAAAACAAAAGTCAAAGACTTAGAAATATTTCTCATAGCATGAATATATAATCCACCCTTGGTTGCTACTAGCTAGGCTAAGCATGGAAATAGCAAGTATCTTAACTTAGAGGAAATTCTAACATTACTACAACTACTAGGATTTCCCAAGCATAGCATATAGATACTTAGCAAAATAATCATGCAAGTCCTATACAAAATATTTTTAATGCATAGGTAGAAATATAGGGATAAAAACATGAAGCACCACTTTCCTTGGTAGTTTGGGGAGTAGCAACAATCTTCACAACCACAATCACTATTAGCACCAAAATCTACACATAAAATAATGGCACCAAATTCACATATCAAAAATATACAATCAAAAATATATGAATGCATGCAAATGCCATGTGATGATTTTCTACACCAAACAAGACAAGTATATAGTACTGAATCATAAATCAGACCAAGACACACTAAATAAACTTTATTTGATCTTTGAATAATTTTTCAAATCATTTCTATACTCAAATTAAGCCTATAAATGTCTCTGCAGAAATAACCAATTTTACAGAAGCAGACCATTAAACACATTGCATAAATGGATATCATTCTTTCTCCTGATTCCAATGATATAAAATTTGCAAAATTTGAACGTGTGGATCAAAAGTTATGAATTTTGCAAGTTTGAATAACTAATAGATCTAATTTCTGTTTTTAAAACTAAACTCAGGCAACGCGGCGTGTTCTGATTGGCCCGTACCGGTTCGGCCGGATCAATCAACGTGAGTCGCATGATCTAAGTGAAAACGCACGGCCATATCTAAAACGTACCCCTTCTATAAGTGATCTATTCCTATGCGTTGGATCTAGATCTGACGGCTATCGATCAAGCGACCACGGATGGGCGGCGCTAGCGACAGAGGCGTGGCGGCGCAGCTCTGCCAGCGATGTTCCGGCGGCTACGGAGGGGACTAGGGTCAGTAGAGGGGCTTAGCGTACTCGCAAGGTCGCGCTGATGCTCAACTACTTGCTGGCGTGGGTGGGGGCGTGCTGTGGAGGTCACTGGGGCTCGTCGGAGTTGCGGGCGACATCGGGTTCCTGCAGACGACGACGTTGCCGACGATGTGGACTGCCCTAACACAAACCAAAGGCATCAGGGTGTGCACAACCATCTAGCGATCAAGATATGGTCAGAGAGAAAGCAAGGGGCGGTCTGACATTACCTAAATCGTTCACCGGAGTTAGGCAGTGGTTCTGTCGTTTGCTGAGGTGGTCGGGATGGCGACCTGGGTCATGCGCGGGCAAACCAAAAGCATCAGGAGAAGCATAGAGACACGGCGAACTCGACAGGGTCAAGCAGAAGACGAGGGGCACTCGAAACTCACAGAAATCAGTCGCCGTATCTCGTCGGGACAGTGGCGGAGTTTGGTGAAATCCGGGCAGCCTGGTGGCGAGGAGAGGGTGTTGTGTGGGGGAAAATGGCCGTGGAAGGGTGGGGCTTAAGTATCCCGGAGCGGGGCGAGGATCACGCATGCAATCAACGGCAATTAACCGATTTTAAACGCGGCAGTGAAGGAGAGGGAGGAAACGGCGAGGCCAGGTCGTGGGCGGGGTTTGGGGACGACAATGACGGGGCATGTGGGGTCAGGCTGTCAGCGAGTGGGTGCGTGTTGCTGCGGTGATAAACATAGAGGAAAGGAGACCCCGGGTGGGCTGTTTTGTCTACTGGGCCGAAAGGGTGGCGCCTGGCCCAGTTCTGATTCTTTATCCTTTTTCTTTTTCTAATTCGATTGTCAGGAAACATTTTCAAATGAATTCAAATGTGTTTGAGTTCAAACTTTTTCTAGATTTTTTATAAAGTGAAAATTGTACACATTTGGTTGCAGAACAAGGTTGTATACTTTAAAATAATTTGGCACTTTGGAATTTTAAAATAAACAATGCTTTTACCCATTGTTTATTAAAGACAAAGAAATGGTTTAAATTTGTTTATTTGTTTTGAAATCTTTGTCCAAGCTTTGGAAATTATCAAACAAACATCATTGGTTTAAAACAAACAATCTCTCGTAAGAGAGTAGCATTGGATCAATGCTTTGCTTACATAAAATAATAAGCATTCAAATGCTTCTGTTTTTGTGATGACTTTGAAAATGATTATGAATGCATGGATGATATGCAAACTTTGAAAACATGATTTTAGAGATGTTACAAATCTAACCCCCTTAAGGTGAATCTCGCCCTCTAGATTCGGATTGGCTAGCAAATTGGTGAGGGTGGTCTTTCCGAAGATCATCTTCTCTTTCCCATGTTGCTTCTTCTTTGGAATGATGGTTCCATTGAACTTTGCAGAATTTGATAGTCCTAGTCCGAGTAACTCTTTCTGCCGTCTCAAGAATGTTGATGGGTTTTTCCTCATAAGTGAGATCACTTTCCAATTGGACCTCCTCCAAAGGTATAGTATCCTTCAAAGAAGTCTCTTCCATCTCTGGATGGCATTTCTTTAGCTGACTCACGTGAAACACATTGTGAACTGCAGACAAAGATTCTGGCAATTCAATTTCGTAAGCTACTTCTCCTTTATGACTTAGAATCTTGAATGGTCCAACATATCTTGGGGCCAATTTTCCTTTGAATCCAAATCTCTTCACTCCACGAAGTGGTGACACTCTAAGGTAAGCTCTATCACCCACTTCATAGGTGACTTCTCTATGCTTAGGATCTGCGTAGCTCTTTTGTCGGGACTGTGCTATCTTCAATCTGTCCTTAACTAGCCTGACTTTCTCTTCAGCCTCTTTGATCAGTTCTGGTCCGAAAAAATTTCTTTCTCCCACACCATTCCATAGCAATGGGGTAGTACACTTTCTCCCATAGATAAACTCAAACGGTGCCATCTCAATACTGGCTTGGTAGCTATTATTATAAGAGAATTCTGCGTAAGGCAGACTTTCATCCCAACTGGCTCCATAGTCTAGGGCACATGCCCTTAACATATCTTCGAGAATTTGGTTGGTCCTTTATGTCTGTCCATCAGTCTGAGGATGAAAAGCAATGCTGAATTCCAACCTTGTTCCCAATGACTCATGTAGTTGCCTCCAAAATGGGAAGTGAATTGAGTTCCCCTATCAGACACAATACTTTAGGGTACCCCATGCAGACACATAATCCTATTCATATAGATCTTGGACAATTTAGCACTTGTGTAGGTTGTCTTCACGGGTAAGAAATGAGCCACTTTAGTGAGGCGATCCACTACTACCCAAATAGAATCATATCCTGACCTGGTCCTTGGCAATCCGGTGATGAAATCCATGTCAATCTTGTCCCACTTCCAATCAGGAATAGGTAGTGGTTGTAGCAATCCTGCTGGCTTCTGATGTTCCGCTTTCACTCTACTACATACATCACACAAAGCAATATGTTCGGCGATGTCTTTCTTGAGATTATTCCACCAAAATCTTTCCTTCATATCCATGTACATTTTGGTGTTACCCGGATGATTGGAATATGGTGAGTTGTGTGCTTCTTGTAAAATCAGTTTCCGAAGCTTCGGATCTTGCGGAACGCAGATACGTTTTCCATACCATAAAGTACCATGTTCGTCTTCATGGAATCCTTTGGCTTTTCCCTTGCCAATCTTTTCCTTAATCTCTTCAATTTCCTTGTCTGTCTTTTGGGCTTCCTTGATCTTGTCCAACAATGTGGGTTGAACATCCAATCATAAGATGTCCCTCAGGCACAATCTCCAATCTAAGGTCTCTAAATTGGGCACACAGATCATCTGGCAACTCTCCCTTAGTAAGGCCATTCACAAATACCTTACGGCTTGGAGCATCTGCTACAACATTTGCTTTACCGGGGTGGTATTGCAAACTCAAGTCATAGTCCTTGATGAGTTCTAGCCATCTTCTTTGTCTCATGTTGATTTCTTTCTGAGTGAAGATGTACTTCAAACTTTTGTGATCTGTGAACACTTCACATCGCTTTCCCAAAATATAGTGTCTCCATGTTTTGAGTGCATGAACAACATAGGCTAACTCCAAATCATGAGTAGGGTAATTTACCTCATGAGTTTTGAGTTGTCTCGAGGCATAAGCCACAACTTTCCCTTCTTGCATTAGAACTGCACCTAATCCATGATGAGATGCATCACAATACACTTGGAAATCTTTCTCCAAATCTGGCAGACATAGGACTGGTGCTGTCACTAGTCTCTTCTTCAATTCTTGGAAACTTAGTTCACATCCTTCAGACCAAGCAAACTTCTTGTCTTTCTTTAGTATCTTCGTCATTGGTTTATCTACCTTGGAGAAATTCTCAATGAATCTTCTGTAGTATCCCGCCAAGCCAAGGAAACTACGAACTTCCTTTACTGACTTAGGAGATTCCCATTCAGTTACAGCTGATACCTTTGCGGGATCAACTGCTACACCATCTCCTGACACAACGTGTCCAATAAATCCAACTTCATTCAACCAGAATTCACACTTGCTGAATTTTGCATACAACTTATGCTCTCTAAGCTTCTCAAGTATCAAATGCAAATGTCCTTCATGCTCTTCTTTGCTCTTGGAGTAGATCAAAATGTCATCGATGAAAACGACAACAAACTTGTCAAGGAACTCCATGAACACCTTGTTCATCATATTCATGAAATAAGCTGGTGCATTGGTCAAACCAAATGGCATCACGGTGTACTCATACAATCCATACCTAGTGGTGAAAGTTGTCTTAGGTATGTCTTGTTATCTTATCTTAAGCTGGAAATAACCTGACCGGAGATCAATCTTTGAGAATACACAGGCTCCTTCTAACTGATCAAACAAGTCATTGATTCTAGGCAAAGGATATTTGTTCTTGATAGTCACCTCATTGAGTGAACGATAATCTATGCATAACCTTTGACTTCTATCTTTCTTTTCCACAAATAAGACTGGTGCTCCCCAGGATGAAGAACTTGGTTGAATAAACCCTTTCTGCAACTATTCTCCAAGTTGTTTCTTGGGTTCTTTCAACTCACCAACTGACATCTTGTAAGGTCTCTTTGCTATTGGTCCTGATCCTGGAAGCAGGCCAATCAGAAATTCCACATCTCTATCTGGTGGCATTCCCGACAATTCTTTCGGAAACACATCCGGATATTCTCCCACAATTGGCACACTGTCTATGCTAACCCCCTTAAGAGAATTTAGCTTACTCCCTTTTGATTCAAAGTTAGTCTTGAAACTAATCCTTTTATTATCCGGGGTTGTGAGTGTGACAGTATGATTGGCACAATCTAGCACTCCCTTGTGCTTAGTCATCCAGTCCATTCCCAAAATGACATCCAATCCTTGGGAATTTAAGATTATCAGATTAACGGGGAACTTATACTTCCCAAACTCTATGACTAGGTCATGACATCCCGAGTTCACTATCATTTCTCCACCAGGAGAACTTACTTTTATAGGACACCCAATGGTTTCAACTGGAAGTTCATTTCTTTCAACAAATGTTCTTGATATGAATGAATGTGATGCGCTAGTATCAAAAAGAACAAGTGCTGGAACAGAATTGAGTTTGAACTTACCAGCCACAGCATCAGGTTCCTCATAGATCTCTTACACATTGATGTGGTTCACCTGTCCCTTCTGGAAAGGGTTGGGCTTGTTGGGTCCTTCAACTTTATTTTCTGGGCATTCATTTGCATAATGCCCCATCTTTTTACACTTGAAGTATTCAACCTGACTGAGATCCTTCTTGATAGGCTGGCTTCCACTACCACTTCCACTTCCACTATGGTGGCTCTTGTATCCACCCTTGTGGTTCTTGTACTTGTCATTGTCATGACTATGGTGATGCTTGTTGTCATGATGACGGTTGTGGTTGTGGTGGTTGTTGTACTTTCCATGCTTGTGGGATCCAGAACTCCCACTATCATCATAATGGGAATGCTTGTGAGACGATCCGGATCTATGCTTGTCAGAGTTGTGCTTCCTCTTTCTGCTTTCAACCTGTTTCATCTTGTTGTCCAAGATGGTAGCCTTGTCACAAAGGGATTGGTAGGTGGGGACATAGGCCACAGATAATTGCAGATTCAGTTCATCGTTCAGTCCTTCGAGGAACTTCTCTTTCCTCTTGGCATCAGTATCCACTTCATCCGATGCATAACACGCCAGATTGTTGAACTCCTCAATATATTCAGCCACGCTACGGTGGCGCTGCTTCAGATTATGGAACTCCTTCTTATTAAAACTCATCACTCCAGATGAGATGTGAGCTGTACGAAAACCATCTTCAAATATAGCCCATGTCACATCCTAAATGGGAGTGGTGATCTGGAAGTTATCCCACCAAGTAGCTGCTGGTCCTTCCAACAAGTGTGCTGCAAACCTGACTTTCTCCTCATCGGTACAGCCGACAGTCACCAAATCCTTGTTCACTACACGTAGCCAATAATTGGCCACCATAAGATCAGTAATTCCCGAGAATTTTGCAGGCCTCAGTCTTAAGAATCTGGTGAGCATGTCAAATCCTGGTGGATTTTTCTGATTGTTGTTGTTGTTATTGTTGTTGTTATTCTGGTTCTACATGAAAGTGGCCATCATCTGCATCAGCTGTGCCTGTGTTGTCATCAGCTGCTGCATCTCGGGGGTGACATTGTTGTTGTTCGGGTTGGGGTTGGAACGTCGAGGAGGCATCTGTGGTTTTCAATAAGGATAAGAATGAGATACCCATAGATGCTTAACATGCACAATACAACACATAGACAATCACCAAACAAGCATCAAAATAACATAAAGTTCAACGACATAAACAACAATTTTGAAAAGCAAACACACCAATACCAAGCCATCCACATGTTGGATGGTCATTGCAACTCAATAATCATAAGCATGGTAAATGATAAATAAATGAGTAGTCATCACTAATCCTCTGCATCAACCTCCTCATCGACAAGTGTAAGACCTGCATTCTCCATAGCGGTCTTGTATTCCTCGACATTGGTAGTCAAGGCCTCTACCTTGGCTTTGAGAGCCCTCTTCTATGAACGAAGTCTCTCAGTCACACCCTGTTGATGCTCGAGCTCGAAGTCCTTGGCCTCTAGTTCTGCATTCATCTCTCGAATCCTCTTGTTCCTATCTTGGACTCTTTTCTCTTAGCTTTTGAATTTCCTGTCCTGGCTCTCAAACTTAGCCTCCATTTCCTTGACTATCTCGTCTTGCTCCACGAAGAGCTTGTCCTTCTCACGAAGCTGCACCTGGAGCTCGTCATTTCTAAGCATGACGTTGGTCCTATCAGTATCTAGGTGCCTAAGTAGAACCTCTAGGTCCTGAAGGTACAGACGAATCGGCTATGTCGTCTCTCTAGCAGCATCCTCGAACTCAATGGCCTCGCCATCCTCGTCGTGTCTTCCTAAGGCGTGAAAGTGAGTACCTCTAAGCTCCCTGGAGTGCCTCCCTAATAGACGCCCAAGCAAATCCTGCATGACTACCTCTAAGCCTCTCTCTTTATCGTCATGAATTAGCTTGAAGGTGATAGCCTCCGTGGCTGGCTCAGTCTGGCGTCCTGGCTGGGTAACTTTGAAGCCCCAAAGGTCCTTTCTCTCGAACTTGGTGAGGGGAAGCATCATCATGCTACGTAGTGGAATATTGAGAAAACTACTGAGCTCAATAAGACGAGTGCCAAAACGAGTTCCATTGAACTCTTCAGCCGTGCTGATAGTAACATTAGGCATCTATTTTATAAGATAAGAAAAGTTAGAATCAATCATCAATAGAAAATCTCAAGTCAAAGTATCACAAGCATATCATTGACAAACACACAAGTCATGGCATACATAAATTCATTACAAGCATTCCAAGGTTCAACATAACTTAGACAAAATTTTGGAAATAAAACGATAAGTGTGGTGGTCCAACTAACGAAGTATATTACAACTCTCACTCACTAGAAAAAATGGCTATCAAAGCATCCTTTGTAGCCATCTGTCTATCTTGTTCACAAGATTCCCAAATCAAGTCTATGATGTCTTCCCTTAGTTGTTGGTTGGTAGTCTCCAACTCTTGGGTATGTTTCTTTTCTTCCCTAAGGTCATTTTGGGTGTTAAGCATTCTGCACTTGAGTCTATCACCAAGCTCCTTGATGGCTTTCCAAGCTGCATCCCTTGCAGAGTCAAAGAAGGTGGTGTGCATTACTAAGTTGGTAACCATGCAGGATCCTGATTCCTTGTGGTTGTCTTCCTTGTTTTTGTATAAGTGAAGTTGCACCCACCAATACTCCTCTCATTCATCCATCACGGGGAAACCTTTGTACACAGTTGCACCATGTATCCCCATGGTAACCATAAGGTTCTTGAGGGCCTTTGGAAATTCAGTCTCACACTCTAAAGTCATGGTCATGAGTGGTCCCTTCCTTACGGCTTCGTTGATGGAGTTCATCTACAAATAGAGATGAGAAAGAAGATTAGAAAATTTTACGAGAAGAAAAGACAAGTGTAGAAAATTTTCAAAGTGTTGAAGTTCTCCTTAGTGGTTTCTAATCAAATCCTAGGGTTATAATCCTACAGGCAACACAGTGCTCTGATACCATCTGTAAGATCCCTCCCTTGTAAAGGTAAGGATCCCTGTGATTGCAATGCTAGTCCCTGGATCAATTGCTAGCATCCACGATTTAAGATGAAGTACACAGAAACAAAGGTCATTATTACATCGTCATTCCAGAGATAACAGTATTTTACAACTCCATGGCCATAGGCCTAATACAAGAGTTCATTCATAACAATAAAAATAAAGTCTTCATCTTCATGTGCCACAGGCAAGCATGTTGAGTGTAGACTCATAACCCCTAATCATCATCAGAGTAACCTGCAACATCACAAGTTACAGCCACAGTGGGTCAATACATTGGAATAGTATTGGCAAGTGATACCTTAGTAAAATATTAGCATCTAGTTACTACATGAATTTGGCTAAGTGTAGCTTAGGCTTGCTTTGCTCAAAATAGGTTTTACCTATTAGTTGAAAACACTAAGTTTTTCTTTCGCAAAACTTTCCCAAGGAACCACCAATAGAAATAGGTGAACCTTCACCCTTGTTCAACCACAAGTTTTAACTTAGAAAATTGGGATGATGATATTCTTGATAGCTTCCACGTCTTGATGCTCAAGTTGTCCAATACTAGGGACATGGCTAAGTACTTAGATTCTTCCATCTGCAGAGGTTGTGCACTTTCCCCACAAGACTTGATTTTCACCAAGACATGGCCTTTCAGAAGCCTTCCCTTAGACCAAATGGACACGTTCCAACCTATCATCCCACTACCACCAACTGTCCAAATGGCTAAGTTATTGCAACCTATATGATCCAGTGAGCCCATATTGCCATGTGGTCGCACTAGAAGCTTCTTAACATTTGGCATCTCAAATCCCTTTGTTCTGGGTGGATTTTAAGTGAGATACACAAGGTAAACCATAGAAATTGGCCTTGTGTGACCACTCAATGTAAACCATTCTTTCCATTCCACCTGTGTGTTTCATTCACTTAGTTGTTTTATTACAAAACAAAAGTCAAAGACTTAGAAATATTTCTCATAGCATGAATATATAATCCACCCTTGGTTGCTACTAGCTAGGCTAAGCATGGAAATAGCAAGTATCTTAACTTAGAGGAAATTCTAACATTACTACAACTACTAGGATTTCCCAAGCATAGCATATAGATACTTAGCAAAATAATCATGCAAGTCCTATACAAAATATTTCTAATGCATAGGTAGAAATATAGGGATAAAAACATGAAGCACCACTTGCCTTGGTAGTTTGGGGAGTAGCAACAATCTTCACAACCACAATCACTATTAGCACCAAAATCTACACATAAAATAATGGCACCAAATTCACATATCAAAAATGTCACATCCCAAGATTTTCCAAATCTTGAAATGTGAAAATAAATGATTAAAATAAAACTTTGTTTGATTTTCAGAGCCAGAAGAAACTTTTGAATTCAATTAGAACTTCAAACCCATTTGAATTAAATAAAACCTAAAGGTATTTAAGATGATAAACTTTTATTAAAGGAGAGTAAAAATAATTAAAATATTAATTTGAAACTCTTAAATGAAAAGATTTGTTTTCAAAAGAGAAGGTAGAATTATAAATAAGGATTATTTAATAAAGCCAAATTAAAACTTGACCAAGCCTTGGAAATTAAAACATTTAATAAAATGGCAAAAGTTGATTTCAATAAATTAATAAGATTTTAATATCCAATTTTATTTAAATAAGAGGTTTTACCAATTTAAATTGAAACATCAAAACATATTGAATTATTTAAAATAAGCTATCTCAATTATCTGAAAATCACAAATGAAATTTACTAAAATATTTAGGTTTTATTTTAAGGGTTCAAATAAATAACTCAATAAAATAAATCCTATTTGAATTAATAAAGAAAGTCTATATTATTTAAATCATTAATGGACCCTAAAACAAAAGGATATTTTATTTTAAACAAGTTTCCCAATTATCCTTTATTACCAAATAAAATCTACTGATTTGTTCTGAGAATATTTGGATTTAAAAATGGTGATTTTATCAAATAAATCAAACCCTAATTAAATAAATAACTAAAGGTACATTATATTTAATTAATGAATGATCCTAAAATGAAATAAAATATTATTTTATTTTAGAATTTTGGTATTGTTACTGAACAGAATCAAGTTCAAAAGTTGTGAAGTGTGATGTGAGTTTGAATTTAATTGGTTGTTTGAATTATGTGTTTGAATAATCAAATCAGAAATTCAAAATAGAAAAAGAAAAAGGTATTCAGTTTATAAAAAAAATGGAACAAAGCAGCCCGGTGAAGCCCAGCCAAATTCATCTAGCCCACCTCCTCTCTCCCGAACTGCTTTTACGCAATAGAAACCCACCTCGAGGTCGACAGTGGACCCCTCTCCTCTCTTTTCTTTTCATCGCCAAGATGCCCCACGCACCAAATTTCCTTCTTCTTCCTCGCGAACAACGCCTTTTTCCTAGCCACAGTATCATTGATTCAAGGCGATTAATTCACCTTACGTCACGTTGATTCCTCGTCGTGGCCACGCCCATTTAACCGCCTCCCTCTTCTCGTCATTTTCCTCGACACCGCCTCCATTCCGCCTTTAGTCGCTCAATTCTCTTCCGCACCACCGCTGTCTCCGACGAGCCCGCCTCACTCAATTCAGCCACACCGCCTCCCTTGCTTCTCGACCAAGAACGACGCTCCCCATCCCTGGCGCTTCGTCTTGCTTCGCCAACCAAGGGCGCCTAGACGCTTGCCATTAAGCTTCAACGCCGCTCGTCATCTCGTGCGAAGGCCATGTAATATCCGCCACCAGACCTTCTAGTTCACGCACCACGACTCTGTCTTGTTCCCGCATCTAACCGTGTCGTCGTTTCGCTTTGAGGTGATCCACACGCTACTGCCCCGACGCGTCACCGACGCGTCGTTGCCCCAACTCGACGAGAAATTTCGACCGTCTCTGGCGCCCCTTGTCAAGCAGTGCCGAGCTTCACCGACCCCTGATCCTGGTGAGCATGCCCTTTCTCTCTCTCGCTTCCTGTATCGCCATAACCATCGTCATCGATCGCTTCCACAAATTGGCAGTCACGCCGATTTGGTCAAACACGCCAGATCGCTCGATCTAGATTTAGCGGTCACGATTAGATCACTTACCGTCAAGGGTATGTCCTCTCGAACACTCGATCTGACTAGATCCAACGCCCCACAATCGCGATCCCAGCGAACCGGTACCATCCAGTAAGAAACCGCCGCGTGTCCCCTGTTCTGTTTAAAACAGAAATTGAATCTGATTTAAATTGCAAACTTCAAATCCTTATAACTTTTGATCCACACGTCCAAATTTGACAAATTTTATATCAATAAAATCAGGAGAACAAGCCCTAAACAACCATGGCCTTAGTTTTGAAAATAGTATCTATTAACTTGTTTGAAATTACAGAAACATTTGTGTACTTGTTTAGAGTACAAAAATTGTTTAAAATTGATTTTAGGATTAAATCTTTTGCAAAAGGGATTTGTGTGACCCTACTGACCCTAGGAACCAACCCATAGTGTTAAAAATGATTTTTCTGAAATTTAAGTTGGATTAGTTAACTTAGTCATCTTCTAGCCAAATAAACTCATTAGTTATATTATGGAAATGTTTTTAAGGAAAACTTTGGGGAAAAATATTATGGACCAAACTTGACCCAAAACACCAAGCCTTGCCAAGGGAAACTCACTTGGTGAAAAATATAAAGTTTTGCTTGAAAAAGAATAAATTTCCACCACATAAAATGTTGAATGCATTTTAAATAGACTTTGGGCAAAACCTCTAACTAATGACTTTGCCATTTTTGGTAAATGACCAATGTGGAACTTACAGAGTTTATAAACCTAGCAGAGACCAACCTTGCAATAGAACCCTCTTTCTACAAGACTTAGGAACCATTGCTTTGTGTATGTGAATTATTGTTTGAAAGTAGGAATGCTACTTGATACTATGCTTGTTTGATTGTAGTGAAATTAGCAAAGTGTGAGACTAGCAAGATCAAGGAGTGACTATCATTCCCTACCAAAAGGCAAGTTACACTATCATACAAAAGACCTACTATTTTCATTATACTTAGTGGATTTTGTAAACATGCATGAAAATGTTTTATACTTATGCTATGCTAATCCTAATAGGATTCCCTATACACTCCTTAGTAAAAATATTAAAGTTGTACATGCTTAGCCATGCTATGTTTTGAAAAGAGATACATGTTGAGATTTTACAAAGGTTGAGAAAAGGACTTGTGTTTTACATAATAAAACAAGGACTCAATGAACCACCTAGGTGGTGGACACTTTATGTTTTGGAGAAGGTGGCAACAAAAGGAACCATGTCTATGGCAATCACTTTGTGTTGTGCTCCAAATGAGAACCACCTAGGAAACTTAGAGATTGAACATGTTTCTCCAATTGTGGCTTTCGTGTACAACCACATGCTATTATGGCTCTGGCTTAGTCAACTACATTAGGAAGACCCATACATTGTCTTTGGTTCTGGACATGGGGATCTGGGAACGCTTCATGGGGTGAAGACAAGCTAGCAATGATGTATGGAGGACCTTTTGGAAAGACTTCTCGATGTCTGCCAAGACTCCATCTTGGTGAGCACTAATCCAGAGGGCCACTTGGCAACAAGATGGGATTGTGTCATGTGGGTAAAGTGTACTCCTTCCCAGGTTAATAAAATCTAAGTACTTAGTGTCCCTGTTATGGACAATCGGCAACTAAAGTTTGAACCATGGGAGATCTCGACATTCCAACTTCTAATATAAAAAATTGATGCACTTGGGGGTACCAAGGAATTCAAAGAGATTTGATAAAGCTTGTTGCACTTAGGGTTACCAAGGTGCTCAAGAGCATGATGTACTTGGGGTTACCAAGGGACTCATGAGGTTTTGATAAAAACTTGAAGCACTTGGAGTTACCAGGTAGCTCAAGGGATTTTGACAAGGACTTGAACACTTGAGTTTCTACCAAGGAGTTCAAGGAACTTGGAAAAGAGATTTGAAAAGAGATTTGACAAATCAATTTGAAAAAGATAGGATAAAAGTTGCTTTATGCAAATAAGCCCTAAACTCTACTTAGCCAAATAAGCATGTATGGATAGGATCCACTCATATTATACATAAAGTGAAACTTGCCAATACAATTCAAATGTATTGACCCTTGTGGCTGTAACTTGTAATGTTGCAGGTTGATTGTTTTGTTAGATGAAGATTGTTTGATTGACTAGGACTACAAAGTCTACAACCAACATCTGCCTGTGGCACTTTGAAGATGAAGGACCCAAGACTATATTTATTCCGTTGCAATGTATTGTAATAGCCATATGAGCTATGTATGATGTAATAAAATTATTTTATTCCTGGTTATAAAGTTATATTTTGACCTTGTTTCTTGATATTACATCTTACTGTGGATGCTAGCTATTGATCCAGGGACTAGCATTGTAAAACACAGGAGGGATCTACCATATTGGGTAAGGACCTCTACAAAAAATATACAATCAAAAATATATGAATGCATGCAAATGCCATGTGATGATTTTCTACACCAAACAAGACAAGCATACAGTACTGAATCATAAACCAGACCAAGACACACTAAATAAACTTTATTTGATCTTTGAATCATTTTTCAAATCATTTCTATACTCAAATTAAGCCTATAAATGTCTCTGCAAAAATAACCAATTTTACAGAAGCAAAACATTAAACACATTGCATAAATGGATAGCATTCTTTCTCCTGATTCCAATAATATAAAATTTGCAAAATTTGAACGTGTGGATCAAAAGTTATGAATTTTGCAAGTTTGAATAACTAATAGATCTAATTTCATTTTAAACTAAACTCGTGCAACGAGGCGTGTTCGATTGGCCCGCATTCGGATCGATCAACGTGAGTCGCATCGATCTAAGTGAAAACGCATGGCCGATCTAAAACGCATACTGGATAGTGGTTTATTCTACTGGATCTAGATCTCACGATCGATCAGCGACCACGGATGGCGGCGCGAAGCGATGCAGCGGCTCGCCAAAGGATGTTCCAGCCGGCTAAGGAGGGGCTAGGGTCGAGAGGGCTTACCGACTCGCAAGGTCGTGGCCGATGCTCAACTACTTGGCGGCGTATGGGGCGCATGGGAGGTCACCGGCTCGTCGGAGTTAAGTGCGGCACGGGTTCCTCCAGACGACGATGTTGCCGACAATGTGGACCGCCCTAACACAAATCAAAGGTGTCAGGGTGTGCACAACCATCTGGCGATCAAGATATTGTCAGAGAGAAAGCAAGGGGCGGTCTAACATTACCTAAATTGTTCACCGGAGTTAGGCGGGCTGCTTACGCAGTTCGAGGTGGTCGGGGACATGACTGGTCATGCGCGCAAACCAAAAGCATCAGGAGAAGCATAGAGACACGCATTTAACTCGCAGGTCAAGGTAAGACGAGGGCGCCAGAACTCACGAATCCGTCGAGCTCGCCGAGACAGCCGGAGTTTGGTGAACCGGGCACTGTGCAAGGAGAGGGTGCTGTGGGGGAAATGGCCGTGGCAGGTGGGGCTTAGCCAGAGGGCGAGGATCACGCACGCAATCAACGATTAACCGATTTTAAACGCGTTGAAGGAGGGAGGAAACGAGGCCAGTCGTGGGCGGGGTTTGGGGGACGACGGGCATGTAGGCATGGGCTGTCAACGAGTGGGTGCGTGTTGCTGTGAGAAATGAGAGGAAAAGGAGACCTCGGTGGTTGTTTGTCTATGGGCCGAAAGGGTGGCGCGCCCTCGATTCTTTATCCTTTTTCTTTTTCTAATTCGATTTTCAGGAAACATTTTCAAATGAATTCAAATGTGTTTGAATTCAAACTTTTTCTGGATTTTTTATAAAGTGAAAATTGTACACATTTGGTTGCAGAACAAGGTTGTACACTTTAAAATAATTTGGCACTTTGGAATTTTAAAATAAACAATGCTTTTACCCATTGTTTACTAAAGACAAAGAAATGGTTTAAATTTGTTTCTTTGTTTTGAAATGTTTGTCCAAGCTTTGGAAATTATCAAACAAACATCATTGGTTTAAAACAAACAATCTCTCGTAAGAGAGTAGCATTGGATCAATGCTTTGCTTACATAAAATAATAAGCATTCAAATGCTTCTGTTTTTGTGATGACTTTGAAAATGATCCCTAAATGATTATGAATGCATGGATGATATGCAAACTTTGAAAACATAATTTTTTAGAGATGTTAAAGTCACCTAAAAAAATATTCTTTTTATCACTTACCTACTCGAGGAAGAGCAGGAGTTAAGCTTGGGGATGCTTGATACGCCGTAAACGTATCTATAATTTTTGATGCTCCATGCTTGTTTAGTATCCACTTTGCTTTGATTTGTAAACACTTTGAGGTATTTTTATACGTTTTCTGGGACTAACCTATTAACAATATGCCAAGTGCCAGTTGCATGTTTTCTATTGTTTTGGTTCCAGAAAAGCCAGAAAATGAATATTCTCGGAATTGGAAGGGACAAAAGCCAAAGTCAATATTTCACCGAGGAGAACACGGAGCCAGAAGACGAGACGGAGGAGGGCCACGAGGGTCCCACACCCCCTGGTCGCACGGCCAGGCCTGGCCCGCGCCTGGGGGGTGCGGACGCCTCAGGCACCCCCTCGGTCTCCCCCTTCGCCTATAAGAATCCCCCGATACCAAAACCCTAAGTACCCGATCAGATCTCCAGTCCATAGCCGCCACCACCGTCATCCCTAGATCGGGGGATCTAAAGCTCTTCCCGGCATCTTGCCGGAGGGGAGAGATCATCCGAGATGCCTTCTTCATCACCATGCCAGCCTCCGGTATGATGCGTGAGTAGTTCCACCTTGGACTATGGGTCCATACAGTAGATGGATGGTTGTTTCTCCTCCTTTGTGCTACCATGTTAGATCTTATGAGCTCCTTTCATGATCAAGATCATCTATTTGTAATCATGCATGTTGTGTTTGCGGGGATCCGATGGATATTGAGATTACTATGTCAGATTGATTAATGGTTCTATCTTATTGATTTTATCATGTTTGTGTTGTTTGAGATCTTGCATGCTCTCCGTTTCTAGTAGCTATCTTGTCCAAGTAGATGCTAGTGACTCCAAGAGGGAGTATTTATGCTCGATAGTGGGTTCATGCCTCTATGGAATCTGGGGAAGTGACAGAAATCTCTAAGGTTGTATATGTGTTGTTGCTACTAGGGAGAAAACAATGATCTTTTGTTCATGGAACAATTGTATTGTTTACTTTACACAAATTGCTTAAAGCAGTTATCCATTGCTTGCAACTCAATACTGGAGGGGGTTCGGATGATAACCTGAAGGGGGTTTGGATGGCGGTATATGTATATTGTTGTAATTCCCAATCAAATCTCATAGGATCATGAATGTCTAGTATTGCATTGTTATGCCTTGCTCTGTCCTATCAATTGCCCCGCTGTAGTTTGTTTACCCACAATGTTATGTTGTTTATCTTAAGGAGAACACCTCTAGTGAACTGTGGACCCCGGTCCAAACTTTACCATTGATACATATTCCACTGTTACTGTTTACTTTCTGCAAGCCACCATTACCTTCCACACCATACGTTTAATCCATTGTTTTCAGCAAACCGGTGAGATTGACAACCTCATAGTTCGTTGGGGCAAAGTCTTGAGTTTGTGTTGTGCAGGTTTCCAAATTTCTAGCAACAACTTTGAGTCGTTTCCTTCCTCCTACCGGTTCGATAACCTTGGTTTCTTATTGAGGGAAAACTTATTGTTGTACTCATCATACCTTCCTCTTGGGGTTTCCCGACGAAGCTCTAAAGTGATCTAAGCCGCATCACACTTACTTCTAAGGCTTGCAAGGTTACACTCCTCACAATATCATAGGTGATATCTGAAGGGTTTCGCGGCATAGTAAATCAAAATTTTCTACGGATGCGAATAGAGGGAAAGCCAAGATCTAATCTAGGAGATGCAATCAACGAGAGAGATTGGATTAGATCTTCATACCCTTGAAGATTCAGACATGGAACGCTCGTTAACGTGGGTGATGTAGTCGACTCGCTTCTCCTCCTCGCGATCCGATCCGATCTAGCACCACAAGTGGGTTCTCCGTGAGATGCACACGCAAAGACCTCGATGTCTCCTCCTTCCTCGGACCAGCGAGTATGGTGGAGAGATAGATTGATCTACAACACGGCGTGGTGTATATGGTGGAGAATTTCACAGGCTTCACACAAAACACAGGGAGAGGAAGGCAAGGCTGCTAGGGCTTGGAGGAAGGTGTGTATGTGGGGAGGGCGCTGCCCTCTATATAGAGAGGGGGGGCGGCCAGCCCTTGCCCCTCCTCCACGCTTATCTCTAGTTTAAACAATTTAATCTCTCCCTTATCTAGAAATCCTATCTCTAGTTTAAACGATTTAAACTCTCCCTTATCTAGAAATCCTATCTCTAGTTTAAACGAGTTTAAACTTAGCTAGGATCGGCTGGGCCCTATGGGCCTTGTGCCCTGGCCCAATGCGGCCGTGACACTCCCTCATAGGCCCATGCCCCTCCCGGAAGGTGGGGCCACGTTGGTCCCTTCCGAAGGTTCTAGAAGCTTCCGCAATACCGATTAACCCAACAATTCCAAACTCCAAAACTGCACGCCTTTATATGAATCTTATTCTCCCACCATTCCAAACCTCTCGTGATATCCCGGATCCCATCCGAGACTCAACAAAAATTCATAAACCAATTATCCAATCTATCCTAGCCGAGACGTTATGTGTGACCTCGGGTTCGAGAATATGCGCATGATCTTCTATCAATAATCAACAATGGGTCCGGCACCCATATTGACTCCCACACATTCATAGATGATCATATCGGATGAACCACGATGCCGTGATTCAATCAATCCCATATATTCCCTTCGCTCGCGATATTTTACTTGCCCGAGATTCGATCGTCGATTGGCCATACCTAGTTCAATCTCGCTCACAAAGAAGTACTTTACTGCTCCGTAATCCGATATCACTTTGTGATTAACTCAACCACATGCTTGCAAGCGGTGTTGATATCGACACCGAGTGGGCCCAAGTATATCTCTCCGACTTGGGAGGGACAATTCCATCTCGATACATACAACCCAACAGATACTTTCCGATCACCGAGAGACACCTTTATGATCACCCTCTCATAGGATGACGCTTGATGACCTCAAAGCTTTCTTCCGGTGCAGGAGTTGCATTATCTCATGGTCTAAGGAA